>JBBPMA010000194.1:0-37848 GCA_038090075.1 Xanthoconium purpureum | reverse complement strand
CAGAAAAGATGGATGACATTCCATCGTAAGTCATTCAGTGCCCTCGGCGTAGTCAATAGGTACTTATTTTCTTGCAGCTCGCTTGGGGTATGTTTCCGGTTAATTAAACAAAAGGGTTGCCCGACTTGACATATTTCATAGCTTTCTGTGGCCGTAACCGCTTTGGTTACGTTCATGGTTCACTGGTCAGCTCTTTCCCCTTGAGTTGTTCGACCTCAGTACCGAAAACTTCGCTTTATCACAGCTTCTTCGCAAACAGAATTCGGATGTGTACGAAACCATTTCATATCTTACCTGCATTATTAATGTGTTTGCAGTAACGAAGAAATGGTACATCGCTGCACCTCTAGTACGTTTATCATCCCTACCGTCTCCCAATTTATGTAAATCGATCGTTGTAGGTCTTCCTTGCATTCCTTCGTCTTCGTGAGTCACTGGTTTCAATGCTGATGACCTGCTTGCTAACAATTACTTAGTCGCCGCCTGCGGTAAGCGTCAAGTCTTGAACTTGGACCAGTAGCTAGCTGATTCCATATTACCCATCGCCACGTAGTATCGACAAGCGAGATGTAAGTCGCCCCTCTTTCGGTCATCTATTATCATCTACTTAATCTTTGTTCAGTATCCGCTTGAAACGATACTCTCTGTTCATCAAGCCTTACCCCGCAGTGAGAACCGTACATTGTATGTTCATGTTCGTTCTATTGATCAGGTTCCATAGTGGGTTTTCACGCTGGGTGTCACGCTCTCTGCCTCGGTCGAGTTCATCATTACCGCCGTTATGATTATCTTTCTTGGGAGTAGAAAGGCTGGGTTTGCCAAGTAAACAACACTGTTGCTCGCGCCGACAACCTCTGATCATCCATCCTGCGCAGCATGAACCACATAATCAATTCTTTGATTTTATACACTCTGGAAACTGGTAGCTTCACATGGTACGTCCTTCCGAAGCACCCAGCGCTCTTTGGTGGGTCTGACAACCCGTTCATCAGCCTCGTAACGATGGCTTCATTGATCTGTGTTTGTCTGCCCTTCCTTCATGTATTTCCTTGCGTTGAATCCGTTGATATGTCTCAGTGGATTGTCATGCGTCACAACTTGATTTTTCTCGGAATGCATTTCGCTATTGCCAAACGTACGTGATGAAATTTATTTGCTAACGAATGAGCTTGACACCGCTTACAGTATACGCCAATTCACTCCTTGCTACGTATGCCCGTCCGTCAAGGACAATTATCACGGTTCACCCAGCTCCTCTTACAGACTTAATATGCGCAAACGTCTTAGAGTCGATTACATGAGCTCGCGCGAGCGGGAGCAGAACCACCGACTTACCCCGTTAAGTAACTCTCTGGGCAAGACTCATTTCTCGGTACGTCTTTCGTCGAGACCGTCCGGTATGGCCTAGAGTAATTTGCGTTCGTGTTCACGATCCCCAACAGACTCGGAATCGGATGCTCAGCCCAAACACGACGCAGAAAAGTGTACGTACTTGATTTCCGTCGTCATCTTATCTTTTCCGTTCCTCATGACCTCCAAGGTACAGCTCAACGTCAACGTCGAAACTGTCACGGTGTCGCAAATCGACGAGAACAAGGATCGCGATGGTATTGCTAGTATTGCTATCGAGCCAGCTGACACGCAGTCTCTCGCCGGATTTGGCCCAGACGGGCACTACAATGTTCATGTCGTGGATGGAGATCACTCAGGCGGGGAGGACAAAAAATACCCCCTTCTCGTGTGATGTGCACCTCGTCTCCTTTGCTTCACCACACACGCACGAAGCTATGGATTCATCATACCTGTTCGGGGTTAGGGTTTTTCTTTTCGATGGTAGCATTGCTGGCACATGTATCTTTTTCCTTGATGCGGAGGGAGTCGTGTTCGTATCCATCTATCATTCAAGTAATCGTGTATTTCCTGCATTCATTGATGCGTAATTCACCTATTTTTCTGGAATAAGGTGTGGAGAAAAGACAGTAAAGTACGCCCTTGCCTCACCTTACCTCCCAACGCGCCCCAAGCAACCTCCCTTCTTCGTTGCAGGGGACCTTACACACGGAGACTCTTCGGCGATGGGATGTGTTTGTAACAACTTAGTAGGTATTGAACTCGCAATAGGCTATGAAGAAACAAAGAGACGGTAAAGTACGCCCTGTCTCCATCGTACTTCTGCAACCTGATTTTGACGGGGGAGGCCTTACACGTGGCTGATAGTGACAGAAGACCCCTCAGTCTTAGTAGAGGTCAACACTTTGCCATCCTGCTTGATTTCCCAGATAGTGGCCCCCCCAGGCTCGTAATTTACATCGCTCGGGCCATAGGCTGCACCGCCCGTAAACGTCACCGTTCCAAAGTCGGTGAAGGGAACGCGTTTGCCATAGTGAGTGTAATCGTTGACAATCCACTCTGCGCTCGTCCCGCAGAGAGCATGGGTAGAGTCGACCTCCTGGACTACGGTGTGTTTGTGCTTCTTGGTGATGTTCTCAAACAAGATGACGCCGGTCGTATTTGATGTCGCAGTGACAGCGATATGAATGTCGTCTCCGGCAGAGACAGGGAAGTCGTGGAACGACTGGTCATAGGCGGGGTACCACTCATACCAAGCTGCAGGTCAAAAGAAACGTGGGTGAGATGGTTTGTAAATGCACGCTTGAACGTTTCTCTACCTATGTAAGCAGGCTCGTCGTTGTCACCGACAATAAAGTCAACTCCAGCAAGGAGCATGCTGCCACATTGCCTACTTTGGTCGATACCGACCCAGGCAGCGGCTCCGGAGCCTTTGGAACCCTTGGGAACGGGAACTGTGAATGTTCCAGTGATGAAGTTGAAAGTATACTGTCGAGAGAGATAAGAATGAGATTAAGCAAGGCACGGTACATCGGAGTGAGACACACATGATCCATTTGCCAGACGGCACCAGACCAGTAGGGGTTGTATACGACGTCGGAGGCAGCGTCATTAGACCGCTCAACACGATTTAGCTCGTGGCTGCGATCCGCCAGAGCTACAGAAGTGAGAAAGACGCTGGAGATGAGTGCGGAATTGCAGAGCATAGTGAGTCTGAAAGTGGTCGATGCCTGGTCGAAGAAAGAAAGACGGATGACCAAAGCGGGGACCTTCGCTTTTGTGTCCCACAAATATGGCGGTAGTACTAGTGGTGACGGATGTGTCAAGCAAAAATAATGATCCTTCAGCTTTCTCAAGTCTGTTAATCGCGATGACATCTCAGCTTGCTATTAGTATGAACTTGTAGAGTTGATCAAGCTAACTTTATACCAAGTGTTTCCCGATTAACTGATGCCATCTCGCTGAACGACGCCGAGCAGTTAGTAATTGTTAAGGGGAAGATCAGCGCTCATCTTTGATTTGTGCGGTATCGTCGGTACTTGCCAGATTTTGCCACATGTCAACATGTCATGCTTGAAACATCGAGAGGTCGACATGGTGACTCGGCAGCACGATCTATATACTTACTCCGCTAGCACCGCCTTTGAGGCCAACCGTAGTATGTAAGTCTATGTAGTAGACTGCACCTAGCAGCTCCGATATCATTTCATCATCCCTCGCTGACTGGTCAGCACATACCTTAGTTAACCCAGGGGAAAGTATTTGCATTTGGAGAGATACACAACAATCTGAATGGCAAACACTGAAACAAGGAAATCAGGGCATGGTCATTTAGAAATGATGCAGGGACTCAGAACAAACCTGAAGAAAACATGCGAGGACGTCACTGCTGCCAATGGTAGCCTTGCTTTCTTCGTCGCCTGTTGGGTCACCTGCTCATCCCGGGACGAGTATCCTCCGGTACGCATAGTATGTATCTAACTTAGTTGTTGTACATACTATCTGTGTCACTGTATTTGTCCACGACTACAACGCCATGTCACCTTGTCAACATCGACAATTGTCAATCATCATCAAATCTCGCTTTGCTTGCCTTGTGACTCGATTCCGTGGTTTCCGTGTGGTTCTCCCCGTGAAGGTGAAGGTGTGGGCAACATTGCGACGCAGGAACACGGAGGAAGGGAGTAGGCAAGCAATTGGAACGGAAATGACTGCGCGGTGGTATTCATGGAATATCAACTGCTGTATCATCATACGATACGAGCAAGTGCGCCATGCAGTTGCAGAGATATCGTGGGAAAGCGCCAGAACCTGCCACAGTTACTGAGAATTTGCTGAGATTAGCTATGCGTACCTCACACTAGTACTCATAATATATATGGGGTAAGTCAAATTTTCAAAATATGTTCTTGTGCACACAAGCGATACCCCGCACTCAAATATGCTCCTCTTGTATTGGAAACAGCGACAGACAATCAGACAGCAATACGTGAGACCATTGGATACTACCTCCAGGATCTCGAAGTCAGACGGCTCGCCTGCTGCACTACACGTCACATGTGGTTCTCTGATATACCGGATCAGGGGAAATGAACACCCGGACTCGCTTCGTGCGAGTTAGGGTATCCGGCGCTGTGGACACGCTAAGACGGAAGCGGTAGGGCTGACATGGCTGTCTGGCTCGAAGGCGGTGCTGGAGGAACAGAGCGTTCTCCGAGTGAGTGTCAACTCCAGAATGTAGCAAACTACGCAGGTCGAGGCTGATTTCCCCATAGTGAGCACTCGCCGTCTGCCGTGGTTACAAGTGGAACAAGTCAGTATACACAAGTCAGCTGCTCTGGAAGCGGTAGAAAATTGCCAAGCCAACTATGCAAAACATAGCAAAGTAGTAAGATACCATCGCGATTAACCGACGACATGTACCTTGACAAGTTGAGACAGCTCTCGGTGGTCCCGTGAATAGTGATTTTCACTTGAAACAAGTCTGTGTCTTCCGCCAGACTCGGAAATGAGGCGACCAAGGCGATCTGCGGGGACACGAGCTCCGTCCCGGTCTGCACATGGAATGCGTTGGAACACCTCAGCGTGACCTAGTATAGGCCGCTTGTGGAGCACGTAAAAGCAAACCTTGGACATTTGGTCTCAGTCTCAGTCATCCCTTTTTTCTCTCGACCTCCATCGATCACTTTCAGACTCGCCATGCTTTTCGATTCCGGTCTCATCTCTAGCTTTTTGCTCGCCTCTGTAGCTCTGGCGCATCACGATCATGAGTTCGGGTCCCTTGATCGTGTCGAGCGGTCAAGTGATGCCACCTCCAATGTCGTGTACAATCCCTATTTTTCTGGTGCCTTCTGGCAAATGAATCAAGTGTGTCGTTACTCTGATGGAGCCTATCTTGCAAAATCTCATTTTTATCTCATTTCGACAGTATACGTTCAACTCGATCACTGGAACATTCCAAGTTCCCGTTCCCAAGGGGCCTACAGGTTCTGGTGTCGCTATCTGGGTCGCTATCGGCAACAGTACGCTGTGCGACGGCATGTTTCTTTCTGGAGTCAACCTTGCCGTCGGCGACAACAATGAGCCTTCTTACGATGGTAGAGAGAGCTCCTCATTCACGCTCATGGACCATCTCACCCACGTTTTGACCTGTAGCTTGGTGGATGTGGTATCCGGAAAATGTCCAGTCGTTCTCCAACTTCCCAGTCTTTGCCGGAGACGTCGTTCACGTCACCCTCAATGCGATATCAAATACGACTGGTCTCGTCTTGATGGAGAACGTCACTAAGAACCACACCATGGCCCAGGTAGTCGACTCCACCCATGCGCTCTGCGGGACAAGCGCAGGGTGGATCGTCGACCACACTGCAGCTGGAGTTGGCAAGACCCATCCCTTGGCCGACTTCGGAACGGTGACGTTTACGGACGCTGTGGCCTATGGCGCAAGCGATGTAAACTACGAACCCGAGGGCGCCGCTATATGGAAAATCAAGCACCATGGTAAAGTCTTGACCTCTGTCAAGACCGCGGGGCCTTCTGTCACTATCCGCTATGTGTAGAGCTCCCGCAAAAAACGAACGTTGAATATGACTCATTGAGAGGTGCGATGCGGAGAGGGCGTACTTTGCTGTCTTTTTTTCTCTTCGCGCCTTATGCGAGTTTAAATGCTTTGTAAAAGGTCCATGATACTGCCGTGTCTCCTCCATTTTTAAAGGCTACAGGTTTCTTTTCCATTGGTATTCATTGCCTATGATTTTTTTCCCTGACGTCATGTTCGTATTCATCTAGTCTTAGAAACTCCGAACGAAGCTCAGTTTACCCATCTCATTCATCATCTCATGACACTCTTGTCGGATATATATCACCCTTTGTCTTCCACCATCAAGGCACCCCATTCCTAGCCTACTCTTCCTCTTCCACCAGCCGCTCCAAATTTGTGCTCTCCCATCGTTTCCCGAGAAGTGCCAGCCATAAATGCGACCGGATGTAGCAATCCGTGCCGGTCAAGGCTAAGTAATTTTCTCTATGGTGAACGCTCACTGTCCGGCGTTGTAATACACAAGTCAGCTGATCTGGAAGCGCTTCGTACGAAGTTGCCAAGCCAACTACACAGAACATGGCAAGGTGAGGTGTCATCGCGATTAACCGACGGCATATGTACCTCGACTCCTTGAGACAGCTCTCGGCGGTTCCGTGAATTTCACTTGAAACATGCGTGATCCCGTCGATATGCCGCCAGACTCGGAACGGGGCAAGGCGATCTGCGGGACACAACGGCAAACCTCTCGGAAGCTCCGTCCCGGCCTGCACATGGAATGTGCACCTCCAGCGTGACCTAGTATAAGCAGCCTGTGGAGCACATAAAAGTAAATCTCAGACGTTCGGTCTCCACCTCGGTCATCCCTCTTTTTTGGACCAGCTCTCGGCCACTTTCATGCTCGCCATGGTTTTGAAGTCCAGTCTCATCTCTGGCTTGTTGTTGCTCGGCCCCGTAGTTCTGGCGCATCGCGATCACGAGTTTGAGTCCCTTGGTCGTGTCTAGCGGTCTAATGACGCCAACCCCAATGTCGTATACAACCCCACTTGGTCTGGTGCCGTCCAGCAAATGAATCAAGTGTGTTTTTATCCTGATAGAACGTGTCTTGCTAAATCTCATCTTTATCTCTTCGACAGTACACTTCCAACTTCATCACTGGAACGTTCAAAGTTCCCGTTCCCAAGGGTCCCACAGGCTCTGGTGCCACTCCCTAGATTGCTATCGATAACAATATCCAATGTGACAGCATGTTTCTTGCTGGAGTCAACCTTGCCGTCGGCGACCGCAACAAGCCTTCCTACAACGATAAAGAGAACTTCCTATCCACGGACCATCTCATCCACGTTTTGATCTGTAGCTTGGTGGATGTGGTATCCCGGGAATGTCCAGTCGTTCTCCGATTTCCCAATCTCTGCCGGAGACGTCATTCACATCGCTCTCACTGCAATAACAAATACGACTGGTGCCATCTTTCTCGAGAACGTCACCAAG
The DNA here is from genome assembly GCA_038090075.1 of Xanthoconium purpureum. Taxonomy (NCBI): domain Eukaryota; kingdom Fungi; phylum Basidiomycota; class Agaricomycetes; order Boletales; family Boletaceae; genus Xanthoconium; species Xanthoconium purpureum. The sequence continues at coordinate 30,470 of JBBPMA010000194.1, read as the reverse complement.
AAGCATACTAAGGTCCAGACGGTAGACTCTGCCCATGCGCTCTGTGGGACGAGCGCAGAATGGATCGTCGGTTACACTATATTTGGGAAGCTCAATTCTTTGGCCGACTTTGGAACGGTGACGTTTACGGACGCTGTGGTCTATGGCCCAAGCGGCGTAAACTACGAACCCGAGGGGGCTAATGTCTGGGCAATCCAGCATGACGGCAAAGTTTTGACCTCTGTCAAGACCGAGGGGTCTTCTGTCACTATCCGCCATGTGTAAAGCTCTACTTTGCTATCTTTTTTTTTCCTTTTTCTCTCCACAGATCAATGTGTTTAGATACTTTGTAAACCATATTCCCTTCTATGATGTCGCCTTGTCTCCTCTGTTTCGTCACATGCGTGCGAAGCTATGGATTTATCACACTTGGGGCCAGGTTTTCTTTCCAATGGCAGCATTGCTTGCGCATGACTTTTTTCCTTGACCGGGAGGGAGTTGTATCCATTCACCATCTAATCATGTATTTCCAGAATTTACTGATGCGTAAAATAAAATACATGTAAAGTTGCTACTGGACATTGTTTCCTTGATTCTTCGTGGTGGGCTTATGGCGGATGGCACAAAGATATCAGGCCCGAAAAGAAGGACGTGGCACTTCCGACTTCATTTACAGAAGAAAGAATATCAGAAGATACCTGAGTACGCGATAGGGCTTGTGTGCACGGGTATGAACTTCGACTTTCCGTGGATGGACATAAACGTTGGACAGCCTAGGCTATGAGAGCTCGATCAACATCTGACATCTGACCGCAAGACTGTGTATGCAAATGGTAGTTCCGCACCGTTAGGAGTACATTATACATCCTGTACTAATCCTATGAGCAAAGCGGTGATGCTGAGTAGGCGCAAGTCATATGACACCCTGTTATAAATACTCCGAAGCAAAGCTTGCGAATTCGGATTACTCAACACATTCATCATCATGACGCTCTGGTCGGATTTATATCGCTCTCTCTCTTCCACCATCAAGGCACCCCACGCCCACTTTTCCTCCTCCGTCAGCTCCTCCAAATCCACGTTCTCCCAAAGACAAACCGCGCAGATGGCAGCCAAGGATTTCGTCGAAGTGAGTCCCCGTCGCGTTCCGACAACGCTGCACCAACGGCTCACGTTATCGGCGCATTGAATCCCTTATCAGGACAAGATCACAAAACACAAGATCGTCGTCTTCTCCAAGACGTACTGCCCTTATTGCAAGGCAACGAAAAAGTACTTTGCAGACAATTACTCTCAGGAAACCGTGGAAGTCGTCGAGTGCGTATTACGCTCACTTGCATTCACGAATTATGATGACCACGTGATTGACCTTGTTGAGCAGGTTGGACGTACGGGATGACGGGTCTGATATTCAGGATTACTTGGGCCAAAGAACCGGCGCGCGTTCTGTCCCTCGGGTTTTCATCAGTCGGTGTCCTGTCCTTCTCTGCCATCGTCCTCGCTGATCAATGTCGCATAACCTAGGCGGTGTACTCGTCGGCGGCAACGATGCTTTGCAAGCCAAGCCACGAAAGGACGTCGACGCGCTGATCGCAAAGGGCAATTAGTTTCGTTACCAGCAGACTCAGTCCAAACGAGCTTCAACCTTCAACTTTCCATCGTATATACCTCGGATACACGCAAGGAATATTTACTTTCAAGTCATGAATACACGTAAAGAATAGTTCGACGTTGTACGTATATACAATGGATATATAGAGTTTGAGTCGCCATTCTTGCGACATATTATGCCATCATCGACTAGGAACACCGCATCCGGGAAAAATCTACACAAATGTTTCCCCTGAGGCTACTACGGAAATTATTATTAGCATCCCCGCCGCCCGACGATCTGTGTACCTGCGATTCATCCGACGGGTGATACGTGGCTGGCATCCCTTTTGACACATCACTCAAGGCAACGCATAGCTTGGACCGAAAGGACGACAGATACGTAGATAATGGTGTCACAGTGTCGAGATACCGAGATGGGCGTCCACGGTTCCACTTTACTCAGATCGGGGGATAACACGGGGGCCGAGGATATCATGCTAGTGGCATCTGACGTTCTTCCACGCCCCTGAGCGTATTGACAGCTGAGCACGTCCTGACAAGTTCATCAATCTATATTCAACTGTTCAGCGCAGCGCGTCCGTGTGTAGATGGGGAGACAACGTCGCCACCTCAGGCCAAAGGGGGATGTATTGCGACGCGATGGTCGGACTCGTCTCCCTTCGCTTGACCCGCTTGACACCGACATGTCCTTGTGTGTGTGCGCGTGTGCGCGTGTGGGGAAACAAGCGAAGGTGATTCATACACGATAACCCCATGGGGTCGTGTGGGTGGGTGTCTGCGCGTGCGTTCTCGTTCACAGAAGCACTCGGACCCCCTCGCTCGGGTGCACCCGAATACCAGTGCTTGTACGTACTTCGGAAAAGGCGAAACCATCGCTGGCGTCAAGATTCGGACGTTTGCACGCCACGAACGTTGAATCCGCCTGTTCCTTTCGCGCGCTGGAGATTTCCGTGACGTGCCTAGACACCCTCTAAGTTACGTGAGAGAGATCAAAGGTTGTTTGTATCTGCACACCCCACACGCTGAGACACCCGAGGACGCGGCTGCGACTCATCGGGGTGACAGCGTGTATAGCCATGGCTACGGAGGACCGTAAGGGGAAGTAAACGATGCGTGATGACACACGAAACTTCCTGGGAGAGCTCCAAACCTCACTCCCAGGCCGTAGTCAACGGCCAGCGTCGCAAAGATAGGAGGGGGAAAGGTTCCAAGGGGTACAAACAGATATGGGACATTATCCCTGCGATTTGAGACCTTGAATAGTGCCACTGTCTTGCCGCGGTGTTTTACATTGAAGTTCTACCCAGGGGGGTCAATCAAATCGGTCGTCTGACCTACTGGACAAGGAAGGAGTGTTTGACAAGCAACGAAAGGGAGCTGCGGACAGCCGTACAACCATCTCCGCCTGAAATCCACGCCTGAGGCAGCCCTGGTGGCGAGTAATGAAACAGAACGTGATTACAATCACATCTACGCAGGCAACCCTAGTGTCGTACGCTACGAGAAGTAGGAAGCCAGGTCGCGGAAGAAGGCGGAAAGCACCAGGGAAGTGGAAACGTGGGGAAAGATGAGCCAAGATTTCGGGAGAGGTCGCGAGGCGGTGGAAGGACGGAGGGTGACGAGTGACGGCCATCAATGTCAAGCGGAAATGACAACGAAGGACGCCAAGAAGGTGGAAGGATCTTGCTGAGTAGAGAATTTCAAGAGACCGAACATGAACTCACGAGTTGGATGATACCAGCCCGTTCGGGTGGCGGGAGCATGTTGATCTGTTCTGGAGTCATGGCGATCACACGCATTATCATGGCCTGTGTGGGAGCGTTGAGACCGATGTAACGCAATAAAGACGGCAAAACTACGACGGAACGGAATAACGCAAGATTTCTTACGCAGATCACAGAAGAACATGTGTAACATTACCTTTTGCTCTTCCGGTATTGACGAGAGAGTGTCAGGCAAGGCAATATTATTCACCTGCGACTGCGCGGGAGGCGGCGTTCCAAATCCGCTGGGACCAGGGTACTGACCCTGCCCTTGTGCCATGTATGGTGCTTGATTTGGTGGCTGAGGTGTGTGACCGTGTCCATTGAAGTGGGGGGGTGTATGTGTCTGCGGAGTAGGCGTACGATATTGCGAAAAGTGTGAAGGTATGGCGGAAGCTGGTGGGAGTTGAGCGGATGGTTGCGTAGGTGGCTGAGCTGGCAGTGGCATGTTCGCAGAGTACGTAGTGAGCGTTTTCTGCGAACCAATCCGTTAGGCATGTGCGAAATCGGGCTAAGACCCGATGATCGATAACGTGTCGTGGGAGGACACCCGATGCATGAAGGGACGTACCTGGAGTACCTGCACGTCTATAGCGTTCATCTTGACCATGAGTGCTACGAGGGCGTATGCTATTTGCGGCGTTGAAGTGAGTATGGACCGCGCTTGCTGCGGTGTTGTTTTCTGACGCGCCGAATCCATCAAACACGCGAAAGGAGGACTCGATTAGACCCACCTTGAGCTCCAGCATGAGCTCTATGAGCTGTTCCTCTTGGGTGGACATGGTCAAGTCTCGGCTTAGTACAAGCTGTGGCCCGGGTTCAAACACAACGATCCGACTAAAAAGATTTTAGGACAAATTGACAGCAGATTTGAACTGAATTTCCCCCTTCCGTGACATCAACCCGACCCACGGAGAAATCTTGCGGTGCCATTCGCTTCTAGTTCGAAATTTTCATTCTCTCGCTTCTTCTTGACGACGACGTCTGTTCCTTCAATCTACGGTACAGGTGTTCGAGATTCGTTCGCAAGCGCGCCCTCGCTCCTCCACTTTTTGCTCTTGTTGGCTTTCTGTGGGATTACTCTTCAGGGAGTGAAAATGGATCTGTAGACTGATTTGGGTACTACAAAGCGAACGGACACACTCCCAAGCTGCGTGATAAAGTACCCCAATGAAGAGCTAGAGCGCCTGCAACAGTTCCGCGAGTTTCGTAACTAGGAAAGGCATGTTCTACATATGATACTAAGAAAGTATTCGTGATGAAAGGGGAAAAAGAAGTAAAAGATAACACATGATGAAGCTCACTCATCAGTCGCCATTGGTTCTCCCGACACCGGATCGTCCTCGTCACGATATTGCTAACATCCAAATAAAACGTTCCAATGGATCAACGAAACTTGCATACTGTGTAGGTGATATCCTCATTCACAGGATCCACTACAGTCCACCCTACGCATACGCGTGCCCGGTTTGATGGAGAGTATGCCTTTGCAATGCGCTCGATTTGATCGACTTTCGTTCCAACAAACACTAATTTCCAAGGAAGATCTCTCAGGTCTTGTGGCAAGATGTCTCGTAGGACCGAAAGCCCCTTTGTCAGTGGTCATTTATGCTCCTTTGCAATAGTGACTTGGAACGCGATGACTTCGTTCGTTAAGATGAGGGCGCTATCGATACCAGGAAAATTCCTTTCAGAGGGAATCCAGTAGAATGGAGGTGCCCAAGACGCGGGTGTGTCCTGAGTAGCCGAAATGACATTCGTCGTCGATGACAGCTGTTCCGTCCCGCCACCTTGCGAGACCCAGTGGCAATCGATCACCTGGTCGTGCGTAGAGAAGAAGCTGTGCACGGTAGCCGTCCTCGATCCTGTGGTTGGGGTCGGAGTAGTAGTCCACTATCGTTCGAGGGATCCCACCCTACTTTTCCGCGAGTTCGACCATACGGTAGACACTCAGGCGTGACAGGGCGCTAAGTAGTGATCTCGTCAGCTCTCACCCCGCCAACGTCGCGCGTCACTTACGCCAGCTCCTTGATTTCCTCTGTGGACCAAATGTCCATGACATAGCGCTCAGCGCCTGCTTCCTTAGCCCACTGCTTCCAACGTGAGGCCTTGGGCGAAGTCGTTTGGATAACTCGCATACGCGGCCCGAAACCTGAGAAGACTCTGCTCGGGATTGTAACAACCTCATTGGAGTCACAGAGAGCCCACATGTTGCCTGGGTAGCGGTCCATCGGGCTAGATTCGTCTTCAGATTGAATGCTGATGCCTTTGTCAGTGAAGAAGGCGTAGTGTGGGACTTCGTAGGGGAGTTGTACTGCAACAGCATTTTTCTGGCTGAGAAGGCACACGAGGAGATAGACAAGGAAAAGTGTCTTCCCTGGAGAGTGTCGAGTCTAGGCTCAAGGATAAGCCAGACATTATCCAATACTTACCTATGCCGGGCTGCTCAGTGACATAGGCTCCTCTAGCGTATGGAGACTGCCGTAGCGCTTGCAGGGCAAGGCGATACTCGTCCCTCACAAGTACAAGGCTCAACTCAGGCCCACTGAAACAAATGTCAACAGCAGGGAGGTATTTGCCGAGGTCAACGTAGTCTATATCATCGACGTCGGGAACAGTTCTGGTCTTCAACAAAAGCTCGGGATGACCCCAAGCCTGGCGAGAAAATTCGCTCCAGAGATCGTATTCCTCGTTTCCAAAATCGGAGGGCATGGATGACATGATGGTTGTGTTGTTGCCCCTAGAACCGCTGGCTTACAACAAGTGGTGGCGGTCACGTGTCAGTTCTGAAGCTGGATCAGGAAATGATTACTGACATTACACTCGACCACTCTCTCAGTGAATTTACGTCCAGGGGACGCCAGGTCCGCCCTATCACTCTTAGCCACCCATTGTAACACAAAGTCGCAGCACTGCCGTCAAACTTATCGAGTTTTACGTGGGTAACACGTACTGTACCGGTCCACTGAATTCGTCTGTCACGCGTCACCAGAGGGAGTGTCGAATTGGTCCAGGGAAATGTATTAACGTGAGTCTGACCGTATACTGGGGTACAGGAATGTCTGTGGTTACTGAGATTTCGAGTCAACTTGGAGACGAACGTTGCAGTGATGGATCAAAAATTTTCAGACTGGCCTCCACATTTCTAGACATCTGACTACATATGCTCTCCGTTGCTCCGACGAAATCAGTTCGTCGTCACATGCCAATCCCAGCAATGACGAACTACTTTTTTCGTCGCCCGTGTCACGCGTCGCATGGCCTGACGAATTCAGTGGCCTGGTACAGTGGTCTGGCTTTCATTTCATCCTTTTGATAGACAACCACACCGCGACGACCGGATACACACGCCCACCAGACCCCTGTTCGCAGCCAAATCTTACCACACGAGTCCCTGTACCACGCTGGATGTCGCGTTCTTGTTTCTTTCCACGACCTCGATCCCATATTTCTGGCAGTGAGGCACCCGCAGTTCTAGACCAGGTAGAACTCGCTTATGCTTATCACTGCGAGACGATCTTTCCTCGTCCTTCACCTTGCCTTACTCGTTTCGACGACCTGCGGGTTACAGGCGTGTCCCACGCTCCCTTCGGTCGTATCTCAATTGCCATTGTCGAACCACGCAGCCCAACTGAATTACATGTTCCGCCGGGAACACAGGGGCGTTTGGTCGAAGGCTCGCTTCTGAGCTTCAACCCCCTTGCCTTATCATTGCATTTACCCGGTTCCCCTTACAAACAAGGTGTCGATGAATAGCGCGACGCAACCCCCTTTCCAAATTCGTGATTCAAGGACGTCCTCACGATCGGCTGTCCATCCCATTCAATCGCGATGCTCACGGGATCAGCAAAGCATGTCCCTGCTGCTGCCTCAGAACACGTCCTTCCCATTTATCAAGTCGCGCAGCGTCCTCGCGTCCAAAAGTTATTCCCACTTCTTCGTCTCTGATCATAGACGCGTTCAGTTCGCCAAATGCACGCTGCAACAACGAGGATCACCCATCCCTGACCCCCATCTCCCTTCCCACTTCGGTGCACGTGGCTTATCCTTGGTCCATTCTTACTCGGCAGCCGGCTCGTGATACGAAAAGAGAACCGGAGCTTGGCCATTCAAGGGACCCCCTATCCCTTCACGTCACCTCGGCTAAATGTCGCTCCCGCCCACGAACTCGGACACCCACCTTGAGGCAGTCTCTTACGTGACCTATTTGTTTCTATATTTCCTACCTTTTCACTACGAGATCCGAAACGTCCTTTAAACGGAACCAACGAATTAATATGGATGCGCGCATCTTTGAATTCAGCAACGTTGTACGTGATAGAGAACTTTGACGTCCCAAATGTATCATGACAGGATGGCTACAGCACCCGCAAGCGAGCTAACAAATGCATCTTGGTTACGCCTTGTTACACATGATTGATCAGCGACGTCCTATTTTTTGCCAAACGCCAACGCCGTATTGCGACCATGCTCTCACCACAAGTGGGGCCTTCCTTGGTTTGTCGTTCTTCCTTGACAACACACGCACAGCGGGCGTAGCATGTCCATATGCATGACTCCGTTCATCTTACGCCAAGGAAATGATACTATTTCGACTTATCGCAGACCGCCGACGACCAGCTTGGAGCTGCGTAACGTCCACGTACCAAGAAAACCGCATCATGTCCCACATGTTGCAAACATGCTAGCGACATGTTCATGTTCTACCGATCGCCTGGTCCTACTTGGTCAGCAATCGCTTCGCTGCGCCCAGTTGGCAACAACACCACGTGCACTCATGTTTGGGCGACAAGTTCGGCGCGTTGGTCAACCCCCCCGCGCTTCTTGTCACCGATCACCTTTTCACACCTGCATGTCGATCTTATCATGCCATCATGTGACGTCCCGAACGTGGAACGTGTCAACACGCGTTCAGTTGTTTACGAATGATACACGCCTCGAGGCGTGCCGCGTCGTATCCTATCACCGGCACCTCCCCCCTTAGTTCTTGTCGTCGAATGACAAATGGGAGACTCGTTTCGAATCCAGAGGTTTCATTTGGAAGCCAGATGAAGTCACGTGGGGTCCGGTACGCCCAACTCTGGTGAGCCGAACGCAGGAGATGAGACGAGAGAAACGAGATGAGATGGCTACTCTAAGGTACTTGGTGCCACCCTCCAGGCAAATGGTCAAGATACCGCCCCTGCCCACTCACAAACGTGTGTTGCGTTTTGCGGTCACACTCGGACTCCGAGGACGACCCGACCGGTCAACGACTGGAAGCCTGGTGTTGGTCCAACGACTAGCAGTGGCAGTGACTCTGGGCGCAACAAGGTTGGCGAGGGCGATGACGCATGACACAACTGCGAGCCAAAAAACAAAGTTTTTCGCCACCATGGTGCGCCATGCTTTATGCCATCCTGTGTACAGTACACATGAACGGGGCGCCCCGGGCTCGGGTTCTCAAATCCATTTTATCATTTCTCCATTCGCCAAGCGAGTGGCAGCCTTGCAACGCACCACGCCAATGCCATGGCCGGCGTCATTTTATTACAGAATCACACTAATCACACAACACGACGTACGTATGCTCTGGACCGGCCTGAAATGGAGACACCCTTTTTACTCTTTCACCTCGTCACACTCGACACCCTTACGGCAGTCTCATATCCAATTGTGATATGGAGAAAATGTTGTCGGCTTGCATGATGGAAGAGGAAACAAAGGATATCATACGTATGAACGACCTGACTTGGATTGATACCGTAAGCACCACCCGGCCGCTCGAGGCGAACGACGAGACCGTAACCCTAATTTCAAGATGCTGGTTATCCTTATACTAGCCGCGCTACAGACAACCGACGAGATCTTCTCGGCCAGCGGCGATATCGGAGAGAGAACAAGCCCAACCGCCAAAACCCGGGCGTTGGGCTTGCAAGGCCAATCAGAGCTTGCTCGGATTCCTCCATCTCGGCCGACGCTTCTACAGTATGCAAACGCGTAACACACGCGCATTGAGGCGATCATCGGGCGCGACCGGAACGGGCAAGAATAACGAGAGGAAGACGTGTCGATTGACTATGAGTTACACGACGCGCAGTTTTCCGTGTGAAATGATGCGGCGTACCTCGATGAACGCAGTGAGACCCTCCTGCAAACAAGGACGATGAGTCAGACATGATTGAAAGTGAACAGGGGTCCACGAGGAGAAACGAGCCCTAGTTTGATTTGGCAAGACTCGAATGATCCCAGGCCCTTTTGATGCCACACATTGCGCAGCATCCGAGCATGGCTGGAGGGAGGAACAAACTAGGAAATCAAAAGGTGTAGGGTACTCGCCTTGACGTTCTCCCCATTATATAACCGTTTCGTCAGGGCGCTTAGCGCATGCGTCCGGACCGCTTCTTCAAAGTGGTGTTTCTGCGCGATAACGAGTCCTTCTTTCGTACTCTGCACGGAATCCGGCGAATTCGACGTGATCTGGCGTGCAACGTCCAGCGCAGCCGGCAATACGTTTGATTTTCCAACGACGGCGTTCACGCTGCGCCAAAAATGAACGTGAGTCAGAAAAGAAGCAAGAAAGAAGCCACTCCCCCCTGGGTTTGTGTGCCATACGACATCCTACGTGGTGATAGTGTGTGAACTCGGGGACTCACAATCGAAACTTATCTCTGGCTTGTACAGCGCTGACGGGGTTTCCCAAAAGTAGCAGCTCCGAAGCGAGCTACATGTCAAATCGACGGCGTTTTGTATATTTTTTTTCTCAGTATGCGGAACCCAGAGTGAGGTGCATCACCCATGAATGTGCATCATACCTGGTGACCCGCCGTCTTTGCTAATCTAGGAATTACTGCGGAAAGAATACGTTTTCGTCAGCACTTGTCCCGTTTCTATTCATACGCCGAGGGGAATAGCTCGGCGATGGAAGACCAACGTGCAAGCCAGGAAGCGCCGTCACAAAACAGAGACACCGAACGAACGAACGTGAACAAAGTACGAGAACGTACCACCCTGTCCGGCCATTACACCACGCTTCACCTCGGGAAGCGCAAACACGGCGTCCTCGCTTGCAATAACCATATCACAGTTCATAACGAGTTCCACGCCACCACCATAAACTGATCCGTTCACTGCAGCGATGATCGGTTTGCACGACGTGTGTCGGCGAGAGATGGCCGCAAATCCGTGCAGGGACGAGGCGAGGTCTTCTTGTTCGGTTATACGTCCTTCCATCTGCTCTTGGTGCCATCTGGGAAAAAAGGACGTGAGTGACACGGGGAGAAGCGTTTGGTATGAGAATCGAACGTAGAACGGCCATGATGGCGCTTATTTTTGATTGGGTTCTCTACTTACGCTTTCAGATCGGCGCCCGCGCAGAAAGTGCGACCATGACCGGTGATGATGACGACCCTTGATGGGAGACGTGGGTGACATGCGAGACGGCGTTGATTGGGGACATACCAGAGACGTGGCTCTTCGTCGAACCAGCGCAAGACTGCCGTGAGGTCTCTGTGGAGTTGAGGGGAGATTGCGTTGAGTTGACTGGGGCGGTTCAGAGTCAAGAGGAGAACATGTTCCTGAGGAAAAGAGACCTCGAGCTGGTCAGAATGAGGAGGAACGACGAGCGTCATGTCGAAACCGGTTTCATCCCAAACAAGCAACTCGGTCACAAGCACAAGGGATGCGAAAATAACGCCCAGAAATAACTCGTATATCGCACAAGGGAAGCTAACCCCTCGAACGTTGAGCACAAGTACGAACATGAAACGATTATCCGGACGAGTACCCTCGGGGTGAGGGGATATTACTGTCTGCGAGTTGAGCGTGATTTCCACCTGATGAAACGTCCGAGCTTCGCGTGGAAAGGGCCGCTTGGACCCCGCGTCTCACGAGACGAGTCCACGCACGCCGAGCTTCTTGCGATCCGACCTCGCGGTGGATTGTGGTAGTGCTGGCATTTGGGGATTGGACGTTGGACGATCAGCAGTGTTATTGCGATTCTGGAAACTAGTTCCGAGATGAAAAAATGATAACATGAGACCTGATTGTTTGGCGGAGGTTGAAAGTATGAAGTCATCGGTCCGGGTGATATCAAGTTTCTCTCGTGTTGGGGGTGATAAACAACAATGCAGGCCCTCTCGGCATCATCTCTGTGCGAGTCTATCGTGATATGGTACACCCGCCTCCTCTCTGCTCCGACAAACCTGCATGATAACACTATTATACCCGCAGCGCCACACAAAAGCGACTCCAACGATGAGGGGGAGTGACGAACTGGGTGCTGATCGTACAACTGCGGAATGTCCATGGTCGGGGCTCTTTACAGAAAGCCCCTCGACTAACGTGCACATATGCACGTGGTGTATGTGTATGGTGATACAGTGCGAGGCAACAGATGCGATCGATAAATTGGGGATGACAGCATGGCGAAAGGATCATCTACCGACGCGTTAGACTCGGTCGGGGATGCGGTGGCGTGCGTGGCACTTACGAGGAATAAATAGTGAGTGATGATAGTGAGATGCTCAGCGGAAGGGGCAGGATGGGGAGTGAGCGCCGCGCCAGCCGCAATGGCAGCACTGGGGTGCGTTGGCGTTTGCAAAGGCAGACGAGTCGTCATGGCCGTGGCGCATGGGGACGGGGACGTGCGAGGAGGCAGAGGGCGTCATTGAGGTAGTAGACGAGTACATGAGTGACTGAGGTGGCTGATGATGGGGAGGGAGGAGAGAGGCTGAGGACCGCTTTTATGTGTTTCCACTGGCCGGGGGAGAAGTTCCGTTATCGGACAGAAAGCCATGAAAATTCCGACGGGGAGGATGCGTGTTGTGGCGTCACTGATGGCGGGCGAAAAGGCACCTGACCCAAAAAGTGATGTATACCCATGTATACCCAAAAAGGAAGGAGGGAAAGAAGTGGACCCTTGGTCTCAAAGAAAAAAAAAACAGGTCAAATCTGGGCGCTATTTCCACTCGATAACCTTTCGAGGCCACTTCTACCCACATCTACGGCACTGTCCCGCTCCTCGGCTCACCCTTGTCCTTTTCGTTCAGATAACGTACGGCACCAGATGTATCTAACTCAACTAGGAAATGTTGCCTGTCCAACTGACACTCTCAGCGATCGGCACCCTTCCAAGGGCTGTGTTCGCCCGTGCTGAACTCAGATTCAACCGCTGATTCAGCGGACCCAATTTCGTGCGCCCTCCCTTCCACACGCACACACGCCCCCTTCATCCACCACACCTCTTTCATTTCCCTCCCTCCACAACGTGTTCGGTACCACTCACCTTTGTCCCATTGTCCGCAGCGGCACCGCATTGAATCCTCGTACTACATGTATTACATCTTTACGTCCACCTTCACCCTGTAACTAATCACACAAATCACCGCTACGTGAAAATGTGACCCCGAGAGACAATGTAATTCCCTTTCCATTGTTTCGTATTTTTGACAACCACCAACATGCACGCAATATACCCCCAAACCTCGAACTTCCCACCACGGCCCCCGCGTCATTCATGACATGATTATTACTTACGCAACCCCCCCAACCATCTCTCCTGGCTCGTCATCGCCTCCCCGCCGTCGCATCAGACAGATTAGATTCGGGCGTTGGCGAGTCAAAAGGGATTGCGTGGAACAATGTCCAAGGAACACAGCACTCCGTCAAGCGACCTGTCCACCTGGATGCGGGGTGTCATCCCCACCCAAATGTCGATACAGCCTCGAATTCCGAATGGCTGCAGCGACGAAAAACAAGCTGAATCATCGCCTTGGGACGTCAACGAAACCCTGAGTACCCGGGCTGAGCGCTGAGCCACATCCCCTTCAAGCTACGCCTTGTCGACACCCTTGAGACCGAAAACGAAAACGTGGGCCCCGGGTACGTCCTGTTGCCGGGACACAGTGCACAGTGCTTAGCAGCCGGAGGAGGAGGAGGGGGGGGCAGTGCCTGAAACTGTCAACTGACTCACGTACGCTATCCTGTTTGGACACCCCACTCTGTACCTATCTTTTTCCAGTCAGCATTAAACTCATTTGCTAGATCGACCACTTGCTCAGTTGATCAAATGACCCCTACGAAAAACGCCCGTCCTCCACGTTCCGAGTACCGAATGTTGAGTTTCCGAGTACTTGGGTAAGACCCCCCAAGTTCGTGTCTATCCACATAAAGCGTAGTTGGACCACCCCCCACGTGAAACGCCACTCCAAGTGGGCCCATGAACGCAAAAAAGGACGATTAGGAATTTTGGGAAAACGAAAGAGGCAGGTCTGACACTATTCCGATCTCGTTCCTAAATCTCGTCCTCTTCAGCGAAGAACGACTTTGGCGGTCCTCCTCGTGTGCGCCAATCAACTCCACGCTCACTCACCTAGATCGACGTGGGCTGAAACTGGACTTGGGGGCGCTCGTACCATGTCCCCTACCGGCGAAGCTCGGCCATAAGGTTTCTTACTTATCGCACAGCAGAGATCGGAATGCCGTATCTTCTTTTTGATGACTTTATGTGGCTGAAGAGGGAAAGTAAAAAAACAAGGTTCCGAGTCGACCGGGGTGCCTGCGCTTCTCCCATGCACGATGTAGGTCATGCAACGGCCGTAATGCGTCTAAATCGTCCTTGCCCTTGTTCATTAATCCTATAATAAACATGATTGTGTCACACTGCGAATATGGAAAAACGACGCCTACTCAAACCATCGCCGGGGACGAGATATGATGTCAAACCACATGCGGCTGGGAATAAAGATACAATTGAACGAACAAGCGCGAAAAAGAACAAGGAAGAAAGGAAACAATCAGAACAACGGTGTCATACCCGTGGCCAAGTCACCCCATCGTCAATTCACCGTGTCCCCCCATCCACCATCAATTTCACACCGCCGTGCCCTTTCTCTTCGGCATGTCAGCATACCATTCGGGTATCTCGTTTGCCTTGGGTATCGCTTTCCGACGCAACTCCTTGATCGCCCTTCCTTCCTCCTCCGCCTCGCGTTGCCGTTGTTCCTCTTTCAGCCTCTTCATCTCCTCATCCTTACGTTTCACCATCTCGTCAAACTTCTCCCTCTCCTTGGCGCGTTGCCCCGTGCAGAAGAAGAATGGTACGGGCACGCTCGGAATGATGCCATCCTTGTGAATTATGAACGCGGCAGGGTGCGATGTCCGGTGTGCCTTGACTTCAGGCACAGGACGCAGTGGATGCGTCTTCCCTGGCTCGCTCACCGCCAGCCGTTCTTCTGCCTTGCGTGCTTCCATTCTTGCGTCTACCCGGAACGTAAATCCGACCGGCTTCGTCAGCTGTGCCACAGGCAACGTGGCACTCTACGCATTCAATAGTGAAAAAGAAGGTACAGCATGGCCAAAAGGCCAAGGCACGTCAAACGATCAATCATAACAACATAGTCAGCGCACTTAGCACCATTATCCCCTTAATGGAGTTCACATACCAACTTCTCTATCAAGGGTAGATCTGCGGTCGAGGTCGGTCCAGACCGTTGGTGCGTATGCGTGGATTCTGTAGCGTTCTCTTGTCTTGCGCTCTTATCGCATCGGAGGCGTAACTTCGCCGAAGACTCACTGAGCGCTATCTTGGATTGCACTTCGTCACATCTCCTTCTCCTTCTGCTAACTCCTTCATGTACGCGACGCGAACTTGACAAGTATGATGTTGGCCCCTTGGATTGAGACGAAGAGGTGAGCTTGGGTCTGTACTTAGTGCGTGCGCTTGGCAACGTCGACTTGGAAGCGTCCAGGTGCTGTGCACTGTCACGGGTTTCAGGGTGCGTAACAGTTTGATCCTTGCGTACAAGGGTCTTCTTGGCTGGCTGGGCTTGGCCTTGGGAAACTGCCTCATTCGACGATCCGCGCTCTGAATCGGCATCTGCATGTGTCTTCCCTCTCTTTCGCCGGTGTTCTTTCGGCGGTGGATCTGCATCTGTGCTAACGCGCTTCTTGGCTGGCCGCATTGGCGACACGGCGTGTTGCCTGCCATCCTGTACAGATCCTGCATTCGCGGGGGAACTTGGCTGGGGGGAGTTGAGCGGCTGTTTGTGCGGCGAAATCTCGGACAGCCTGAATGGCTCGCTGTGAGTGTTTGGGATATCATTGATCCATTGGGGTGGGAGAGAGGGTGGTGTCACAGCGGCTGACGGCCGGGTTTCAACACCTCTGTCCGCCCCTCTAACCGAAGCTTCTGTGAAAGAATTTTCGGGCCAAAGTCTAAACAGCAGGGCCGCAAGGTTTGTGCGACAATCACGTCAGCATCGAGAAGTCCACGAACAAAAAACCGTATCCGCAAGGCACAGCAATCAGTACTCGTGACAAACTTGAAACGTATCAACTGACATACCCAATTGAGGATATCAGTTTTTGACTATATGACACGAGGCGGTCTGCCAGCCCACCGGTGCTAGAGTGCGTAATTTGGTTGCTTTCGGGCTTAGAGTCCATGTCGCCACCCATACAAGCGGGCGGAACTAGATTTTCTTCGGCATCAATACATTGGGGCGGAGTAGGTTCACGAGCTGCGGAAAATGGTACTGAATGTGCTTCCCGACCGCGGGCTGGCTTGCCCTTGACCTTCTTCGATACGGGAAATGCAGTACGCTTAGAGATACCTCCGGCTGCAACAATCTTTGAGACACCTCATAAGTACGTAGGTGGAGGAAGCTGACTACAATTGCTGACTCACAGGTTTCCCGCTCGTCCTCGGATTTCGCTTCGACTTTGGCGGGGGGATAGGCACAGCAATTTTCGTCTCGTCAGCAGGACAGATATCGCCGGTAGCCATAACCACATCCTCGTCGGATGGTGGTTCGACATCCTGTGAGGCATCTTTCTCCTCTGGAATAGGTTCTAGGATGTCCTCGGACGCAGGCGGGATGGCTTGGTGCTTCATTTCCGTGACGGCGTTGGCGTGTGACGAATTTGGTTGTTCAATAGCGCCATTTTCTGCAGACTCCATCACATGCACTCGCACGTGCGACGGTGACTTGTCGGCCTGGCCAAGGGTCTCCACCTCCGCGCGTAGCTGGTGAAAGCGCTCCGAGGACACCAGCGGACTCTCCAGCTGCCGGTGTATAGACTTTGCGCGTGGTGTCTTTCTGGGTTTGGCGGGACTGCGACGTCCGAGGACGAGTGGAGGTTGGATGACGGATGGCTTAGCTGATGAAGACGGCACTTGCGTGGGCGTAGATGACCGAGAGTGGTATGGCGGGCGTGGCGTCTCCTGGACCCTTGGTGTAAGTTCACCGAGGGTGAGGGGTGGTCCGCGGGGATGTCCTGGTGTTATGGGTGCAAAGCTGACGTTGTCGTCGACGGCATTACGCAGGAGGTCGAATCCGTCGGTGTGGTCAGCGAGGAGCAAGTCCGCGGAGGCGTTGTTGTTGGGGATTTGGAAGGAAATGCTCGCCTCTGAGAGATCTGGTAAGTGATCGAGCGTGATGTCGGTAATCATGTCTTGGTCCATCTTCAAAATCGTCGTAAGTACAACTTGCAAGTCGCGTATGTTCGACTTGTTGGACCGTGGGAATAACTCGACGCGTCCCACTCACGTGACCACCCTCACTCCACCTCAGAAACAAGGACTCGGAATGCGATCTCAAGTTGAACGAATTTTCGTGTAAGGCTTGGGGCCATCCCGAACTTTTCTTGAAGAGCGCAACTTTTTCCGACATTGGTCATGTTACAAATACCTCGCTAGTGTTCAACTTTGTTTCTGTGTCACTAAGCTGTGCCTCGTAATTGTCAGGAACGAGTATCGCCTTGCGCTGGAAGCGCCACAGGAGTCTAGGCCACAGGACAGCCTGGCATAGGTAAGTATCGCGCTCTTGCGCTCCAACTCTACATTTTCCTCTATTTTTCCAGGAAAAACACTTTTCCTTGTCTATCCCCTTGCGCGCTCTCTCGGCCAGAAAATTGCTGTGTGCATGCCACGCCTTCTTCACTGACACAGGCGTCAGCATTCAATTTGAGGGGTATCCGACAAGGGCCTCACGTAGTTAACGCGCAACGCTGGTGGAAAGAGCTGACGAGACCGCTACTGGAGTAGTGTCCCTCGCACGATAGTGGACTACTATTCCCAACTATAGGATCGAGGACGCCCACCCTCCCATGGTCGGAAAGGCTGTCGAAGGATGCAAAACGACGTTGGAGCGAAGACCGGATCGTGACCTTTCTGATGGTGTCTCGTCGTCGTGCTATTTCATTCGACCGCCCACGTCATGGAAGCATAAATCGTCATCGAAAAGGGGGCTGTCGAAACTACGCGATCTCTTGTCTCAAAACCTGGAAGATCTTCCTTGGAGGAGAGTGTTTGTTGAAACGAAAGTCAATCAGTCAAGAGCATTGCAAAATCTAGTGCGGACAGGATATATCATCTACACCGTAGGCAAAATTCGTCAATCCATCGGAACATCTTTTGATTTGGATGTTAGCACTATTGTGACGAAGATGATCCGGTGCCGGGAGAACCAATGATAGTTGGTCAGTGATCTTCACCATTTTTTTCTTCGAATACTTTCTCATTCTGCAGAACTTTACAAGTGTTGTCGTTTTCGATATGAATAGATAAGCATGTACCGTGCGCTCGAGCTCGTCATTGATCAAGGAGGTTTGGTGGTCGATGCCCTCTTACTGTCTAAGTGGCCTCAACCCCGTCAACCCAACCCAGAGAGCGCTTGACTGCTGAACATTGAACGGGCCGATTGACCTGACCGAGTGCGATCAAGGTTATCTAACCAATTATGCCAAACGGGTTCTTCATTGTTGGCTTATCTCGTGTCTCGTGATCCCGACAAGGATTTTGGTCACGAATTGCCCACTCGAGACATCGATATTCATGGTATCATCATGCGAAGGGTTGGTCAATTCGTTGTAATTCAACATGTCGCCAGGTCCCAATTATGTGATCTCTGTTATCTAAACTTCGCTCAACAGCCGTCCTGACTAAATCTTATCCTCACAGTTGTCCTTTTTACTTTGATGCCTTCAAATAACCCCTGTCGATGTGCCGTTTTGCACACGGTATTAACATCACAGGGGCCCTCTCGTTCGAAAATCCACACGCGTCCTTCGGATAGAAGGGACCCTGCCAAGTAAGTTCGTTCACGAGGCCATGCATCTGATACAATACGTTTGGATTGCCTTATATCCGCAACATTAATACAGTTTTCGCAGGATGATAGTGACATGCCAAATCCCATGCCCTTGGGACTGTTGAGGTAAACCTGGCAACATGTTCATTTGACATTCGATAACGCTTTGACGGTTTTTCCCGCTCCACTACCCATGTCAACCTTCTTTCACCCTCAACGCCCAAGGCTTATCGCGATTCATTGCGTCTTTGACGCGATCACTGACGACCACGTTCAACGAACCCTGACTTTGCAGACTTCGCCTCGCCCCTCTCACACTTTCAAATACATCGCCGTCTCTTCTCACTCGTCCTCCTTACCTCCGATCGTCCATCTTTCCCCACCTTTCCCCGCTTCCCCACACCACCTGCTTATGCACCTATCGTACACGATGCACCAATCGTTGGATGCACACTTCCGCCGACCGCGTGATACACGTTCATTCACCGTGTTCTTCCACCTCGATCATCCCGCGTCTTCCTCCCACAACGGCTTCTATCGTATGCCATCATTACGCGATATCGCCACTGCGTGCTTCATGGCACAAATCTGTCTTGACGGCGGCTTCGTGCCCTGTGGATTTTTCGAACCACCTTCCATCAATAACTGCGACGTGACGTCCACCGGTGATCCAACCGCCCACCGATATGATTCGAATCACTCGCACCTGTCCACCTGTCTGTGTCCCCGTGCAAGTGTTCAGATGGAATGTCTTCGGGAAAACGTTATCCTCTCGCGGTCAATGCATGGTTCAAGCATTTAACCCTCTCAGGAAAGTCGGCTTGATAGCATGAATGGACCACGACCACGAACATTAACCATCGCGTGTTTCGGACTTTCCCGCCCTGCATTAGACCTGTCGTTGGTTCCTTTTCAGCACTTATTGCTCTTCCCCTAATCTTCTCAGTTCTCCTTCCGCATTTACTTATATTTATGCTGTCCAGGCACCGAGATACGATTCGATTTCCCGAACTTTTTCCCATACGCACTTGCGCATGCACGTACCCACGCACCATCCTAGCCTGATCTGTTTCCCCACTTCCGCCGTCTACCCTCTTTTTGTGCGTTAACCGCGTTCAGAATAGCTCCATGGACGGTTCCATACTATATTCGAAACATCGAACGCGTCGACAAATCCATTTCCATTCGCGTTGGTTCGCCTGAGAACGCCAAAAGCGACCGCTAGAACCTTAGTTCGCGTACGTCAATTGAGTTCGCTGTGTTTGTGGACGTATCCGCGCGACGTGGGCAAGCGCCCGAAGCGATGTGCGTATGCACTTCTTTTTTTCATGAGTCGACTCTTCATTGAATTGAATAGCCATTCCATTTCCTGTTCGTTCGGGAGCACAAGCGCATTACCCCGTTTCACTGCGAATGCTACCCTGAGCGTCATTTCTATTAGAGACGTAGCGTTTTTCTTCTTTTTTTTTTTCAGGGTTAGTGTCGTCTAGGCTGGATCTGCAAAGTGTCACAAATGGTATTGGGAGGATCACGTCAGCGCGGCCCTCGTTGGCCCATGGCGCTCAATCGCTCCACTTTGCATCATCGCTCCACTGGGTTCATGTCATTCGCGGGGTCCCATCGGTCTCCTCGTTCTTGAAAGGCGCACCCAACGTTTTCAAATGAAGCACACGTTGGCAACCAGTGCGTGATCTTTGATCCATTAGAAACCTTTGAGGGGGTTCACAGTGTTCTCGTGACGTCGCCCCCGCGCGCGCACGCCGCTGTTCGGGATCAGGTGCTTCTGTAATCCCGAGGGAGTTGCATACAGTCCACATGGGTATGAACGCGCCGCTTCAAGTTTTAGGATACTGGCGAACATTCTTCCAGCGGCGATATTCGGCCGAAGCCAACACTACCTTCGACTTCCATCCCCGCCTACCAATATGCATCTCGTACCATCAAGACCCCTTCGCTCCCGTCTTCGCATCCCATCACGCTCGCGTGGTAACTCTCGCGTTCGTTTCGCTCCGGCGACGTCTACCTCACCGAAATTAAGAACGCAACACCAACGTACGGCGCTTATGAACTTTTTGCGCCTTCCCATCAAGGCATAGTTCACAGCCAAGTCAAGGACGAAGAGGATGTACGTATGATCAATGTCATCATGCCGTTATGCTAATTCGAATGCTGTGCTGCGGGACCCATGCGCTTGAGAAGTCGGTATGTATCCAAATCCGATGCAACGCGGGACACATGAGAACGAGAGAGAGAGGGGGGTCTTTTCGGTCCAAATGGCCAAAGCTTTCAGCCGACATCTCCGAATCGAACTCAACTCTCGCTCTAAACTCGTTATTCCGTCACGGTGAACCTATGGACAGGCACCGCCAGCACGGATTGACACGACATGTCAAACCGCACCAAGGTTCACCATCCCATCACACTCGTGCACGACTCACGCCCGCTACGCCCTGTCCGAATCCGAAATGGATACGCCCAACCCGTGGTCCCGTCTGATGGCCTTGAAATTAAAGTTTGGGGGTATGCAAGGGCAGGGTTGTCCGTGAGAAGAGCGATGATGGCATGGGACGATGTGGCAAAAGTTACAAGTTATTAGTGGCGGGGCGGCCTCGACGGGAGCAAAAAATAAAGGCAGCATCTCACTGACGCTGCGATCAATGTGAATTCTTTTCACTGCGCCGCGCCATGCGATTCATCTCTTGTGCGTTAACCTTGTTCGTAGAAGCTTCCCCCACCCCCTTCCTGATTCCTGAACAAGTCGTCACCTGATGTGCACCTGATGGGGCTGGTGGAAAAACGAGATGCCCTCCTTGTCCCGCGCTCAGGGTGCTCCCTCTATGCCATTCTTGTACACATGTTCGCTTCAGAAAATCAAATACAAAGAGTTTCTTCACGCGATATATATGATCGAAGTGAATGGAGATGCAGCCAACGCGGCTGACGTCGAGTGCAGGGTTTAAAATCGCGGACTTGCCATATCATTTCAGAAATAAACGTCGGGGTAAGAATGAAACAAAGACACCGTCCATCACAAACTATCCCCTTTCCCAATACCGTCCTTCCAAATCCTCGTATCGTTGATTGATCACGATAAACGTGCGTGGAGTGGGGGGTAAGATGTGGGGAGAAGGTCAGCCGACCCAAGTCACAGGTCACATGCGTTCCAAGGGATGCCCGTCTGTTTGACTGACAAGCACCTGGACGCTCCTTAGTACCTGCCGTGCCTGTTCTGTCAAAGTGACTGATGGGGGTGGTCCGGAAGGACCATGTGGTGGAGACGACGTCAGTGGGACCGCCTGAGATTCATTTGCAAATTCGGCGAGCGTCGAATTCAGTTTGGACGCGAGGATGGGGAGATAACCGCGTTCGGTATTCGTGTGGCCACCTAAGGGTAAATAATTGGCAATTCGCGCGAGGGGACAGTCAATGAGTAATAACCGGTGCCGTGGGGGACAGTCATCAGCGGTGTCCCAACGCCACAGAATGTAGGGGTAAGGGAGGAGGAATCGAGGAGATGACATTCGAAAGGACAAGGAAAGGGAGATACTCACAGAGGACGACGTATCTCCCTGCTGCGACCGCCGCCAGGACTTCATGCTACACCGAAAACGGATCAGTACGAGGTTTTTGCGTGAAAATATGGTCAGCATGACGTGGACGTGGCGAGGTGGTGATAGGGCACCGAAGAACACACAGGCCACATGCAAGGGACAAGTAACAGAGGAATTCGAAAGGACATACGTGGGACATTTCGCCAGTGAAATAGACGTCCGCATCAACGCCAGAAAGCGCAGAACCACCAGACCCCGCACAGATCGCAACCGTTCGTACCTCGTGTGGAACCACCGGTCGTCCGACGTCGACTTTGCGCACGAATACGGCAAGAGACATGCAGCGCAGAAACAGCGGGAGGGAACGGAAGCAAAGAACACGCGAGGAGATCACCATCCGGGATCAAACGATGGAATCAAAAGCAAGGTGCGAGTGAGCAATTTGTCACGACCACGTCATTGAAGAAGGTCTAAAGAAAGTGGTTTGCCTGCTCACCGTACGAGAGACGGAGGTGCTTCTTGATCCTCCCAACAAGCTCTTCGATCGATATCGGATCTTGGAGGGTGAGGAGCCTGCCAACTCCGCCCTCGTCGCCCTTGGGTTCGCCGAGAAGCGAGGTGTTCACGGAGCCTAGGATGCTGACATGTTCGGGATTCCCGGCGCAACGTGCGAGCCAATCATTGATACCACCGTGGACGCTATCGAGCGCCGTGTGTGGCGAGTACACCGACACGCCTGCTGCTGCGAGCTTCAGTAGGGAGGCTTGGAGAGGGTTGGAAAGGGTAAGAGATGGAAGCGGCTTGAAGATCGTGGGGTGGTATGACACGACAAGTGCTACCGAAGGTTCCAGTGCTTCTTCCAGAACGGCGGAGGTCAGGCTGGACGAACAAGACAATCATGAAGGCGTTTTCGGACGCGGTACGTGGTAAACATAAATGTGACCTCACTCGATCGTCAATAGAATTCTGTTGGCGTTGGGCCGCAGAACAGGCGACTCTGAGTCCATCAGAAAGATCGCAAAGAAGCCTATCAGGCGTGCACTGTACCTAGCAAGAGTCCTACCTGTTGCAGATGGTGTCAGAGCCAGGCATCGAAATGAAGATATGGAACAACCTACGTTGTCCCATTTTTCTGCAAGTCGAAGTGGTGCGATCCGTTCCATGGCCTTGAGGGCATATTTTACCACTGGCGTCATAACGGTCAAAGCCAACTGATTGTTAACGTTGATCTGCGGTAGAGTATTGAGTAGTAGAGTCACGTGAGAATATGAGAGACACGTTCGCAGTCATCATCGACACACTCAAACCTTAGACAAGATGGTCAGTTCAAGTCTTTTTCTTGATCCAATCTTTACAACGGTATACACAGGTCGTGTTGGCAGCCTCGATATGTACAAAAGGCGGCAAAGGTACGATTAGAAACTCTTTTTTGCGGCGACGCTGAACGACTCCATGCAGCCGTACTCTCGCGTCAATTCCACCCGATGACGCGAACCAGAATCGAATCTCTCCTCGCATCCTTCCCAAAACTCATCCCCGCCAACAGCCAACACACCTCCGTCGAAACCGCCGAAGTCCGTTACGTCTACCAACCACTCGAAGATCTATACATCCTCCTCATCACCAACAAAGCGTCCAACATCCTCCAGGACATCGACACATTGCATCTCTTTTCACGCGTGGTGTCGGATTTGTGCAAGAGCGTCGAGGAGCGCGAGATTCAGAAGCAGTCGTTCGAGCTGTTGGGTGCGTTCGACGAGATCGTCAGTTTGGGTTATCGGGAACACGTCAACCTGATGCAAGTCCGGAGCGTGCTCGAGATGGAGTCACACGAGGAGAAAATACAGGAGATCATTGCACGAGTAAGTATCCCTTCTTCCCATCCTCCATAAGAAGCGCTCACACGTATCACAGAACAAAGAAGCTGAAGCAAAAGAGGAGCTCAAGCGCCGTGCCCGCCAACTCGAGATGCAGCGCCGAGAACAACAGAAGCGTGCCGCGGCCATGGGGGGTGCCGGGGGTGGTTCCTACCTCGGTGGTGGTACATCTGGCTATGCGCCCGTCTCGCGATACGAGGCTCCCGATACACCGACCGCGCGTACGGCATCGCCTGCACCTACTGCAGCGTCCCGTGTGCCTCATTTCAAGACAGGCGGTATGAAGCTCGGGAGCAAGAAAACGAGACAAGCAGAATTGCTGGACGCTCTCGGTGGTGAAGTTCTCAGTGTCGAGGACATGTCCGTTCCTCCTACACCCATCCCTGTCGAACCACCAACCCAGACCCAGAAAGACGCACGGGGCAGTCTTCCACCGGTAACGCAGGAAAGGCAAGTTCATTCGCCCCTTTTGCAAGGTTTGATCTGACGATCCTCTTATGTCCTCAGCGTACACATTGTCATCAAGGAGATAGTCTCGGTCTCGCTTCTGCGCGAAGGCGGCGTCAAATCCATGCAGCTTACAGGCGATATGAACCTCCAAGTCGCCGACTCATCCAACGCACACATCAAACTCGACCTCGCGCCATTTTCGGCCGACTTTGGATCCGACCTCCAATTCAAACAGCATCCCAACGTCGCCAAGTTTGCGCCAAGCCAAGATAAAGTCATCGCGCTCAAGGATCCCTCGAGAGCATTCCCAGTCGGTCAAGCCCTCGCCGTGCTCAAATGGCGTTATGCAGGCCAGGACGAGAGTTACGTCCCTCTCTCGAGTAAGCGCCGTCCTTTCAACGCAGACCGATCTCGTTACTCACACCAATCGTTGCTTGCCGCACGCAGTCAACTGTTGGCCGTCCCCCTCCAACGACGGCACGTGCGACGTCAACATCGAATACGAACTCGAGCACGACAACATCACCCTCTTCGACGTTACCATCTCTATACCCCTCCCTACAGGTTCCTACCCGACCGTCTCTGACGGCTCTTCCAACTGGACGCTCAACCCCTCAACGCACGCCCTCGACTGGTCTATCCCTCGGATCTCGGCCGACGAACGTTCCGGCACGCTCGAGTTTAGCGTGGGCGGGGACGATGCTGGAGCATTTTTCCCCGTCAAGGTCGCTTTTGTCGCGCAGGGCAGTTTGGCTGGGATCGGAGTTGCCAAGGTGACCAAGGTGAATGGGGGAGAGGAGGTGGTGTTTTCTTCGGATGCGGTGGTGAGTGCGGACGAGTATGTCGTGTTGTGATTCGTGAGCGCTGGATTGTCGTGCGCGACATCTTCGTTGTGGTACATAATGGTATGAAGAACATTGACGAGAGAACTTGCCGGGACAGTCCGTCATGGATCATGTGCAATGCCTGAATCTCGCGACATTAACGTGGAGTACTACCTCCTGCTACATACACAAATGAGGACGAAGACCCTTGTAAAATTCGTAACTAGGAAAGAAATATTCTGCTGCAGACTGAGAAAGTATTCGTGATGAAAGGGGAAGAAAGGAAGTAAAAGATAACACATGACGAAGATCACTCATCAGTCGCCATTGGTTCTTCCGACGCTGGATCGTCTTCGTCACGATATTGCTAACATCCAAATCAAAAGACGTTTCAGTGCATCGACAAAATTTGCATACCGTGTAGATGATATTCTCTTCCATAGGATCCACTGCAGTCCACCCTACGGGGACGGGTGCCCAGGACGGAGAGTACACCTTGCCCACCCATCTCTTCGCAATGCGCTCGATTTGATTGATTTTCGTTCCAACAAACACTAACCTCCAAGGAAGATCCTTCAGGTCTTGTGGCAGGAGGTCGCGCAGTGCCACAAACCCCTTTCTCGGTGGTGATTTATGCTCTTTCGCAATAGCAACTTGGAACGCGATGATTTCGTTCGTTAAGATGAGGGCGCTATCAATGCCAGGAAAATTCTTTTCAGAGGGAATCCAGTAGAATGGAGGTGCCCAAGACGCGGGTGCGTCCTGAGTAGCCGAAATGACATTCGTCGTCGATGACAGCTGTTCCGTCCCGCCACCTTGCGAGACCCAGTGGCAATCGATAACCTGGTCGTGCGTGGAGAAGTAGCTGTGGAACCATGACTCGTAGATGTAACCGGCAGACTGACGAGTTTCTCCAGGTGTACTAAGAGCTCTGAAGAATTCCAGCTTGAGGGCTTCGTCCTTTAGCCGGAGGCCCTCTGCTAGAAAACAGCGGAGCGTGCGAGTCGGCAGGTAAACGTAAGGCCTCATGGCGCGGTCGTCTTTCTGCGGTCGGATGAAATAGAAAGTCGACGGGGCGCCATCAGGGAGGTCGCAATTCGGTCCTTGCTCCAACATCATTTGGCATCCTCTGACAGCCGCCCCGACCCTGCCACGGTAGTCATCCTCGATCCTGTGGTCGGGCTTGGAGCGGTAGTCCACTATCGTTCGAGGGACCCCACCTAACTTTTCCGTGAGTTCGACCACGCGGTTGACATTCAGACGTAACAGGGCGCTAAGTAGTGATCTCGTCAGCTCTCATCTCGCCAACGTTGCGCTTCACTTACGCGAGTTCCTTGATTTCTTCTGTGGACCAAATGTCCATGACATAGCGCTCAGCGCCACTGTGCTTGGCCCACTCCTTCCAACGTGAGGCCTTGGGCGAAGTCGTTTGGATAACTCGCATACGCGGCCGGAAACGTGAGAAGACTCTGCTCGGGCTTGTAACTACCTCATTGGAGTCACAGAGAGCCCACATGATGCCCGAGTAGCGGATCATCGGGCTGAATACCACCAGAGGTTGAATGCTGACGCCTGTGCCAATGAAGAAGGCGTAGTATGAACCTTCGATGGGGAGTTGTACTGCAACAGCATTTCTCTGGCCGAGAAGGTACACGAGGAGATAGACAAGGAAAAGTGTCTTCCCTGAAGAGTGTCGAGTTTAAGCCCAAGGATAAACCAGACATTATCCGATACCTACCTATGCCAGGCTGCCCAGTGACATAGGCTCCTCTGGCGTATGGAGGCTGCTGTAGCGCTTGCAGGGCAAGGCGATACTCGTCCCTCACAAGTACGAGGCTCAACTCAGGCCCACTGAAACAAATGTCAACAGCAGGGAGGTATTTACCGAGGTCAACGTATTCTATATCACCGACGTCGGGAAAAGTTTCGGTCTTCAAGAAAAGCTCGGGATGACCCCAAGCCTGGCGAGAAAATTCGCTCAAGAGATCGCATACCTCGTTGCTGAAATCGGAGGGCATGGATGACATGATGGTTGTGTCGTTGGAGGGTATTTCTGGGAGAGGTTAAGCGATGGCGATCAGGCTCGGACTCGACTCAGAAAGAGTTCTACTGGGCCCCGGCTGAGACACTGTACGAGCAAATAGCTTCTAAGAGTAATCTGTGTGCCACCACGGCTTCTCGGCCGAGTGTGGCTTGTCAGAATCGCATCTCAACAATTATCTGTGGGGTTGAAACGCATTCTTCAAACTCCGCTGGGCCGATGTCTACTTTGCTTTCCGGACAGCCACCGCCAGCTGACGTCATAGTGCATATGGTTCTCATAGCAATTTTGGTCGGATGGGGTAGTGTACACTTGCTACACTTTTTATTTATCATATGGCTTGGGCGTACCGCTTGGCCGACCAATCTACCCCTTGCTACATACGAACCTGCGTTCGCAGTCATCATCATCAACACACTCAAACCTTAGACAAGACGGTCACTTCAAGTCTTTCTCTTGATCCAATCTTTACAACGGCGTACACGGGTCGTGTTGGCAGCCTCGAAATGGTGGAAAAGGCACGATCCGAAACTCTTATTTGTGACAACTATGAACAATTCCATGCAGCCGTACCCTCGCGTCAATTCCACTCGATGACGCGAACCAGAATCGAATCTCTCCTCGCATCCTTCCCAAAATTCATCCCCGCCAACAGCCAACACACCGTCGAAACCACCGGTGTCCGTTACGTCTACCAACCCGCTCGAAGATCTCTACATCCTCCTCATCACCAACAAAGCGTCCAACATCCTCCAGGACATCGACACATTGCATCTCTTTGCCCGCGTGGTGTCGGATTTGTAGGAGCGCGAGATTCAGAAGTAGTCGTTTGAGCTGTTGGGCGTGTTCGACGAGATCGTTAGCTTGGGTTATTGGGAACACGTCAACCTGATGCAAGTCCTGTGCTCGAGATGGAGTCGCACGAGGAGAAAATACAGGAGATCACTGCACGGGTAAGTATCCTCTCTTCCCATCCTCCACGAGAAACGCTCACACATTCCACAGCACAAAAAAGCTGAAGCAAAAGAGGAGCTCAAGCGCCGAGAACAACAGAAGCGTGCTGCGGCCATGGGAGGCGGGGGAGGTGGTTCCTACCTCGGCGGTGGTGCATCTGGCTATGTGCCCGTCTCGCGATACGAGGCTCCCGAGCCCCGACACACCGACCACGCGTACGGCATCACTTGCACCTGCTGCAGCATCACGCGCGCCTCATCTTAAGACAAGCGGTATGAAGCTTGGGAGCAAGAGAACGAGACAAGCAGAATTGCTGGATGCTCTCGGTGGTGAAGTTCTCAGTGTCGAAGAAATGTCCGCTCCTCCTACACCCATCCCCGTCGAACCACCCACTCAGATCCAGAAAAACGCCCAGGGCAGCCTCCCATCTGTAACGCAGGAAAGGCAAGTTCATTCGCCTCTTTTGCAAGGTTTGATCCGACAACCCTCTTATTTCCTCAGCATACACATTGTCATCAAGGAAATAGTCTCGGTCTCGCTCCTGCGCGAAGGCGGCATTAAATCCATACAGCTTACCGGCGATATGAACCTTCAAGTCGCCGATTCATCCAACGCACACACCAAACTCGGCCCCGTGCCATTTTCGACCAACTTTAGGTCCAACCTCCAGTTCAAACAGCATCCCAATGTCGCCAAGTTTGCGCCAAGCCAGGACAAAGTCATCGCGCTCAAGGATCCCTCGAGGGCATTCCCAGTCGGTCAAGCCCTCGCCGTGCTCAAATGGCGTTATGCAGGCCAGGACGAGAGTTACGTCCCTCTCTCGAGTAAGCACCCTCTTTTCAACGCAGACCGATCTCGTTACTCACACCGATCATTGCTTGTCGCACAGTCAACTGTTGGCCGTCCCCTTCCAGCGACTGCATGTGCGACATCAACATCGAATACGAGCTTGAGCACGACAACATCACCCTCTTCGACGTCACCATCTCTATACCCCTTCCTACAGGTTCCTACCCGACCGTCTCTGACGGCTCTTCCAAGTGGTCGCTCAACCCCTCAACGCACGCCCTCGACTGGTCTATCCCCCGGATCTCGGCCGACGAACATTCCGGCACGCTCGAGTTTAGCGTGGGCGGGGACGACGCTGGAGCGTTTTTCCCCGTCAAGGTCGCTTTTGTCGCGCGGGGCAGTTTGACTGGGATCGGAGTTGCCAAGGTGACCAAGGTGAATGGGGGAGAGGAGGTGGTGTTTTCGTTGGATGCGGTGGTGAGTGCGGACGAGTATGTCGTGTTGTGATTCGTGAGCGCTGGATTGTAGTGCGCGACATCCTCGTTGTGGTATATAATTGTGCGAAGAACAACATTGACGAGAGAACTTGCCGGGACGGTCCATCATGGATCATGTGCAATGCCTGAATCTCGCGACATTAACTTGGAGAAGTACTACCTCCTGCTACATACACCGAGGACGAAGACCCTTGTAAAATTCGTAACTAGGAAATAAATATTCTGCTGCAGACTGAGAAAGTATTCGTGATGAAAGGGAAAGAAAGGAAGTAAAAGATAACGCATGGTGAAGATCACTCGTCAGTCGCCATTGGTTCTTCGGACACCGGGTCGTCCTCGTCACGATATTGCTAATATCCAAATCAAAAGACGTTCCAATGCATTGACAAAATTTTGCATACCGTGTAGATGATATCCTCGTTGATAGGATCTACTACAGCCCATCCTACGCGTACGCGTGCCCAGTTTGACGGAGAGTATGCCTTTGCAATGCGCTCGACTCGATCGGCTCTCGTTCCAACAAAAACTAGTTTCCAAGGAAGAGTTTTCAGGTTTTGTGGCAGGAGGTCGCGCAGTACCGAAAGCCCCTTTGTCGGTGGCGATTTATGCTCCTTTGCAATAGTAACTTGGAACGCGATGATTTCGTTCGTTAAGATGAGAGCGCTATCGATGCCAGGAAAATTCCTTTCAGAGGGAATCCAGTAGAATGGAGGTGTCCAAGACGCGGGTGCGTCCTGAGTAGCCGAAATGACATTCGTCGTCGATGACAGTTGTTCCATCCCCCCGTCATGCGAAACCCAGTGGCAATCGATAACCTGGCCACGTGTGGAGAAGAAGCTGTGGAACCATGATTCGTAGATGTAACCGGCTGACTGACGAGTTTCTCCGAGCGTACTAAGAGCTCTGAAGAATTCTAGTTTGAGGGCTTCCCCCCTTAGCTGGAGGCCCACTGCTAGAAAACAACGGAGAATGCGAGTCGGCAGGTAAACGTAAGGCCTCATGGCGCGGTCGTCTTTCTGCGGTCGGATGAAATAGAAAGATGACCCACCATCAGGAAGGT
>JBBPMA010000193.1:0-38045 GCA_038090075.1 Xanthoconium purpureum | reverse complement strand
ACGGCGAAGGTGCTTTCCGCTTTCCTTTGCGATTCTCGCCAGCATCGAGCGTTCGACGTTCTCGTTCGAGTGCTACTTGGTTCTGAATCTCTATGATCGATTTTTGGTTTGCGGGATCGAGCTAAGGGACGAATCAACACGCCGAGGTTTTCGTTTCCGCACAGACAGCAAAGCACACCTTGTCGCGTCTGGCCTTCTTAGACACCTCTTTTACTGCTTGCTTAAGTGCCTTTTGGTTCTTGCTGTGTTTCTGGTATTTGCTGGGTACCTAGAGTGTCGAGTTGGTGCACGAACGATTTGTATGGTCGCGACGTACCGTGTCCGCGTCGTCTTCCTTGACCAAGTAATACTTGGGTGGTATGAGGCTGAGCAACGATTCAAAAGTATCGTTGTGCGTCTCAATGGATGCACGGAGAACGTCTTGCGACGTGGCCATTGTCTTTGTCTTTGTAGGCAGTGCAAGAAACTAAGTCGTCTTACGTAAGACGATATTGGATAGCGAGACTATGTTCGCGGTGCGTAAGAAGGATAAATAAAAAGTGTGTTATGGTTATGTATGACTGGGCGTGAAACGTTGAACACTGCATAGTAGACCAATGTCAATGACGGAGAGTTTCGGATGGAAATCAGGCCCCCGTCATTGGGTATCTAGAGGAAATGCGCTCGTGGAGATCATGATGTGCCGATACCGGTTGTTTGTTGGCGAAGGAGACGTTTATGCGATGCATCTGGAACAAAGAGGGGCAGAGCTGGGTATAAACATACCTCCCAAAAGATCAAGGTATGTGGGTCGGAGGGTGCCCGGTGAAGGTAATGTGGAGATTTGACTGACAGCCTTGGCAGCTTTGCGGTATATGACTGAATGGCGGGCCGATGTGACTCGGGCGAAGTTGGATCTGTGTTAGAGCATAACATGTATAACGAGCCTTGTCAAAGGACAGAAACCCTCATGAAATTGTTCTGGGACATCACACCAATACCGTGTTGGAGATTACGCGAGTGCAGGGTGTAGTGGCCTTTGACGGCTGTCCTGGATGGAAAGAGAAACGACCACGAAATGGCATCAAGCCGGAAATTCGAAAATTCTCATCGGCTCAGAGAACTCCTGCAGCAGCAGTCAGAAGACCAAGGGTTCAGCTAGCCAGTTAGCTTTTCGGGTGTACAAGTGCCATACCTATTCAAGGGTCCACCAAGTCAATAAATATATTGCGCACCACCGCTCTTGATTCACAGTCGTACTGGCGTAGTGTCCCGTTGATCAGATCAATTTCAGTTGATTGTCGAGTTCGAAGTCGCCTCGCTGTGTGGCTGTGCACGTTGACGCCACAAGTTCGACTTGCGAGTTGGTCGTTGTCGGCGCTCGTGTTCAACGACAACGCTCATTGGCACCTGGGGTTCATTTCTCTCTTGATTGACGGACATTGTAAGCTATATTGTTCAAATGAAACCTTGACTGATGATGGTATTTCAGCTGTCAAACTCTGGACCGGTCTAACGCCGAGGTTTCACAGCGGTTCACCAACGCAAGTACCCTTTTGTCTAGATTGTTTTCACCAATGCCTCATTACATCGTGCAGGGCAACCATCCACGACCTAAGGACAAGTTCCTCATTCCCATTCACTGGTCCAATAACGCTGTGTGGAACACCGGCTCCGACGTAGTCGGCTACCAACATGTCTACAATACACAGGCGCAAATCAAGTACCGAAACTGTTGATGACGATCTTGTCATAGACCAAACCGACCGATCAACTGCAGCGGAGCCCTCCATGTCTGGCCAGAACCACTCTATTCCTCCCTCTCCACCAAGGAGTCGTGTTCACTCGGCACCTCACTCCCTCCCACCATTGGGCCCTGGTATTCCAGCACGCGCCAAGCCCAACGGACTCCCGCTGCTTGGCGCAGGAATACCAGCCCGTCGACCCCCAACCATTAGTCTCAACTCACCCCCAACTTCTCCTTTCCGTACCTCATTTGTCTCACACAACAGCACTTCCGCCCACTCTCGTACGCGATCAATCTCCTCCGGTCCATTCCTCCCGTCGCTCTCCTCACCTCTTGCTTCCACTTTTCCTGTCCATGTTCCATTGCATCCCTTCCCGTCTAATGGTCCTCCCGAGATCCACGTGTCGGACGTCAGCGTCCCGCCCGGTCACACCAGACGTCATTCGCGCCTCCACTCCAGGAATTTGTCTATCTTCTTTCCCAGACCCCATGCCACCATCTCAGAAGATGAGCGACCTGTAGACGAAGAAGCTCCACCACCTTCTCCGGATCCAATGCTAATCCCGGCTTCTCAGTCTGACGGGGTTGTCGCCCCCGCTTCCCAAGTTGGTCAAGAATTCAACCCAGCGTTCACCTTTGGCGGCCTTCCGAAGTCAAACTCGGAGCCGAACGGCATTCGAACGTCTGGAGTCACTGCGAGACGCGGCCATCATCATAAACATTCGCTCTCACACAA
This sequence comes from Xanthoconium purpureum, assembly GCA_038090075.1. NCBI lineage: Eukaryota > Fungi > Basidiomycota > Agaricomycetes > Boletales > Boletaceae > Xanthoconium > Xanthoconium purpureum. The sequence continues at coordinate 35,583 of JBBPMA010000193.1, read as the reverse complement.
CTTTTTCTCGTTTCTTCAACCTGGACAGGTGCAGAGATTGGAAATACCGAATAACCAGCAGGATTTACAAACTGCACCCACGCCTACGCCGGTCTCGCCATGGCCTTCAAACTCGGATACGGCGAAGCCCTTCCCGTTCGCAGAGCCTATTCAACGTTCCGATTCCGAGTCTCCTGCTTCTGTGACAACTTCGGTATCGTCTTCCCAATCGGGTAGTGTCACCCTAGAGAGCAAGAGCGTGTCTTCAACCGGCAGGGCCGCTGGGATTACCGCTTCTGTTCAGTTTGCTTTAGGCGCGCTGCTGTGGACACGTGGTCAGAGTATTGGTTCGCTCGCTTGTACTGGGTTGGGCTATTGGGTTGTTTTTGACGCTCTGGGGGTTGCTGTGCCGATTATTATTGCAAGAGAAATTGGAGGCAAGGTCAATGGGATGTACGGGTAAGTCTGATTCATTGTCGTTTACATTACCCACCTGAATATATTGAATTTAGTCCAGCACGCCGTGCGACGACCTTACTCTTCGCTCAGTGTGTGTATTTGATGTTTGCTGGTATCTATGTCGCGAAAGAGGCCGTTGAGCATTTACTGCTATCTGCCGGAGGTAATACACACGGTCATGGACATGGCGGTGGTACTCCGGGAGGCGTAGGTGATGGGCATCATCACCATTGGGGTGACGAAAATCTTGAAACGCTTGGGTGAGTTGTCGATTGAGGCTCCCTTCAACAGAGTGCTCACCAGATTCCAGTCTTCGCTTTCCTGTCTTGCTCATTTGTCTAGTCCTACTCTCGTTAGTAGGAACCTCTGCCGTGTTCGGCCAACACGAGGTGCTAGTAAGCAGTGAGTTTCAGCTCATCCTTTGTCAGACCTCCTCTCTGAATCATTTGCTCCATAATAGTCACCAACAAACATATCCCTTCGCCTCTCTCTTTCCTACAACCGAGATCTCATGCCTTTTCGCCGGCAGAGCCTCGATCGAGTGCTCAACGAATCATTCGGAACCCGTATGCGCTCCCACCGATTTTGTTCTGCCTGGCGATCTTGGGCGCCGAGATGATTTTGGACGTGTAAGTGTAAAGTTTACTCGTTCTTAGCTAGCCTGGAACCAATTATCCTGATTGTGACTCTAGGACACATTATGCACCCTTCGATCTCGCGCTTGCCGCCCTGGAAGTGATCGTCACTGCACATGTAGCGTTTGCTGCTTGTGTAGTGCTTGGCGGGGTTTTATTGCAGACTGCGCCCTCGATGATGTTATTTTCCGGACTGAATAATGGCGGATTTGTGGGAGGGGGCCTCCATGCTCCCGTAGGGCCCGGCGGGAGAATGGAGGCGTTCTGGAGGGTTGTTCGAGAGGTACGTGAAGTGAAGGTGGACTGTCAACCAGGCTAAGCCAAGGCACGATAGATTGAGCGTCACGAGCACGTCGTGCACCTACCAGCACCACACGTTTGGCAAGTCCTACCTTCCGGACAGCCACGATCCGTGGATGTGGACGCATTCGTTGACGCTCACACATATTCAAACGGTCACGCCCATTATAACCATTCGCATAATCATGATTCCCATGCGCATACTCACGAGAACGGTCACGCCAGACCCACTCAGAACGCTCTGCGGACGACATCACCCGCACTCATCGTCACGCTCTCACCACACGTGCGGCCAACCCTCCCGGACGCTGACGTTCTGGCATTGACGAAATGGGCAAGTTCGCGCGTGCTTGCGGCATTTGCAAAGAGCAGTGGTGGCAAGGATGGAGAGAGTGCAGAGGTGGAGGTCACCGTAGGTGTTGTGAGGGCCAGCGAAACCGAGACCCTCAAATCTTGACCGTAAGTGATCTTGATCAGTTTTGAATTGATCTGAACCCCATGGTTTCACGTCTAGATCGACCGCACCATGGGGTACGGTCTGGGGTAGTCGATTAACTATTGATTGACTCGTGCGCAGCACTCTTGTGGTTATACCCCTGTAACTTTTTCATTGGTGTCAATTCAAGGGATTGTCAATTGACGAGATCTTTTGAATGCCGGCGGGGATTAGCGATTGAACATCGTGGATTTGAGGGTGGGTCACTCGATCCGGATAATTCATATGAATAGGGGTTTGGGGTTGATTAGGCAAAGACGGTATTGAATGGACGTGCCACAATGGCTTGCAGAGGGGCTTTCGAGGTGAGGATAAAAACCCGCTAGCGCCGGGATGGACATTAGGGTCTCCTCCCTTCTTGCACCATTTCCTTCCTCTCAGCTCTACCCACCCCGCAGTCTCTGTTCTCTCTATTTTCGTCAACGATGGCATCTCAATTCCAGGGTCCCGCATCCCTGAAGCTTCAGGGTTCGTTGTCATTTACAGGGTGAGCGCGCCGTGCGTTTGAGCTAACCGTTGGTTGCGCTGCATAGGCACCTATGTCGTCACGGGCGGTAATCGTGGTATTGGCAAGGCTTTTAGCTATGCTCTCGCGCAGGCCGGCGGAAACGTCGCCATCATCTACAGGTTGATAACATCTCAGCTCCTCGTTCCCCCCCTTTTTTGCTGACTGTTCTCAGGCAGTCCAAGGATGCGCCAGACGTGGCCAAAAGAATCCAAGACGAATTCAAGGGCGTTACAGTCCGGGTACGTTCATCTTCTGATCCTTTCCTCTACGCCTCCTTTCTTATCTTTTTTTTTTTTACCCCAACAGGCCTACCAGTGCGACGTCTGCGACTTTGACAAGTTGCAGGAGACTTTCCAGCGTATCAAGTCCGAACTTGGGGGCCACATCTCTGGCGTCATTGCCGTCTGTATCGTCTTGCTCGACGGTTTCCTCTTTGCTGATTTGCATTCCAGAACGCCGGAATCTCGGTGGTCAAGCCCGCCCTGGACTTGTCTCATGACGACTTCAACAGAGTTTTCGGTGTCAACGTCTATGGCGTGTTCAACACCTGCCGTGCTGCTGCCAAGTACGTCTTCCCTCTCCTCCGTTTTGTTTCGCAGCGTTAACGCGGACCCGTTTTTCGTAGGTTGTGGCAGGACGACAATGAGGAGGGTTCGATCGTCATAACTGCCTCCATGAGCGCGCAAATCATCAACCAGGCTTCTCGCAACAAGCCTTTGACTCAGGTGCGTTGTTCATTCTTCCGCGCCTTGAAATTTTGATGAAACTCAATGTTCGGTCCGGCGACAGGCGTTCTACAACTCGTCCAAGGCCGCTGTCCGCCATCTCTCGCGGGCCCTCGCTGTCGAGTGGGCTGAGAAGCACATTCGCGTCAACACCGTCTCTCCTGGCTACGGTATGCCGCCCCACGCCTTTCGTTTCTGTTCTCGTTTCGTTTTCTGACGGATGTGTGGGGTTGTAGTGGATACGGATCAAACCAAGGACATGGACAAGAAGATCCTGCAGCACCAGCAGGAGAACGTGCCCCTCCGTCGCTTTGCTCAGGTCTGTCATTCTCTTTTGTTCGTGGGGGGTATTTCTTGGAGGCGCTCATGCAGTCTGTCCGTTTTAGCCTAAGGAGATTGCTGGTCAGGCCTTACTTCTCCTCTCTCCTCACGCCAGCTACATGACTGGTGGCGACTACCTCGTTGACGGGTACGTGTCATTCGGTCCTTTCGGCTGGTGTTACCGGTGACGCTCACGATTGACAACACGACAGTGGTCAGCTCGTCTGGTAGATCACTCATCGCGGGTCGCGAGACAAGTCGATGGGTTTGTATATTTAGTAGAGTGTATTATTAGCAAACTGTATCGTTAGCAAACTGTATCATTAGCCAGTGTATTTTTAGGCAGAGAATGAGAGTAGGGATTAGCGTTGACTTTCATTGTTGTTGGTGTGTTGGTGTGATGCTATGACGTACGTAAGACAACAAACTCGAGCAAGCCATTGAACGAGATGGATCGGAGTGCAAAGGGAGCAGAACAAGAGTAACTCGAACGTGGTCCTCCTCCCGCTGACTTCAACGCCGCGGCGGTGCTCATTGCTCAGGAAAATAAACGTGGCTGGAGAATCGTGAGCGGAGACGGCTGTTGTTGCTACAAGAGTCTTGGCGTGTTCAAAAAATCAGGACACGTCCCTCGCTTGCCAGTGATTCAACAAGTTACAATGATGGGACTGCGAGTTGTGTAAACAGGGCAGTGAATGCAATTGAGGTGTTAAGTAGAAGACCTTGACGCACTCTTCCCTGGGTAAATAAGGCCATCCGAATGTCAGAAGGAGAAGCTGGTACAAAGATCATATCAGTAGATCACACGAGAATTACACCATGAAGACCCAGTGAGCTCACCTTTTGGCGCTGAGAAAAGTCCTGTTAGCTAGAGGGATCTGCCGAACGTCCTGCGATTCAAGAGAGAGAATAATTCGTGTACATGCCTCATACTTTAATTGGGTTTATTCGAGTTACGCGTTTCTCTTTTTACATCACTTCGGACACGCTGTCACTAAGCACTAAGCCTATCAACGAGTCAGAGCACAGGCCTCGAGATATATGAGATCGATACGCACAGTCCTATAGCTTAGCTTCACTGAAAGTTGTCAGTAGATCACTCGCTGGGCTTTGTCGGTGATCGATTGACCTTTCAAGCCGTCTAGATAATACCGACTTTATACCACGGGCAGAATATCAGATCCTGCTTGCGAATTCCGCCGATCTCCGATCCTACCAAATTCCCAAGCTTCCCCCACATGGGAAGGTTCGGACACTGTGGCGTGGTTTCGGCTGCCTGTAATGCAAACATGATGAGAAACTGGAGGGAGTGAATGGAGTAACCCAGAGGAAATTTGTTTTATGTAGTACGACAAAAGTTTGGCGATGAGACTTGTTCTGCAGTTTATTGGACTTCCCCTGCCAAATGGTGGAACTTGAAACAAGCCAATAAGCATGGTGCGTGGCGTAACGTCATCGTACTTACGAGATTCTGAGATATTGTCTGACAAACGCCGCAAATCGTTTGGGCTGTCGGTTCACAGGCTCGCGTGACTCAGGATAAAAACAATCTTTTATGGGTACATGTATATCCACCACTGCCATGAGGCTGTGAAAACTCACTTGATGAAACGGCTACACCGTACATCAGAAGCACCTTATCGAAGACCCTCTTACCCGCGCCTGTTGTTACTCCAGTCTTGCTTACTCGTAGGAGCGCTGGGGACTCCTCGGTATCACTAGCAGATCCGGAAATCCACTGGCCAACTAGGAAGAGGGTCCGATAATTCCCTAATTGAAGTTTCGAAAATTGCCTTTCCGCTTCTTTGCACCTGGCAATGTTCTGGGCTTCAGGATGATCCACCATCCCTATGGCGCCTCGTCGAGTTATTTGTACGCTAGTGAGGTGAGTGACTTATCTGAGCTACGGTCCCTCTGGCGTGTAGTAGCTCGTGGTAGTGTATATTGACGACTACCCAGGATGAACCATATCGTAGCAACCCCTACTCTCTGTACCCCAGAGAACCTCCACCCCAATACCTTCAAAGTTTCATACCCGTGAGCCTAATCCAGCTGTGAGCCTACCCTGGCCCTGAGTACAGAGGTTGTCAGAGATTCTCGAGCGAGACTGTGCACCGACTATCACAAGGTGGCATAACAGATACCACCAATGCGTATTCTTTCAATGATGGCTCTGAATTATTATACCCACCCATGAGTCTCACTGTGAGAAATCTTTAGTCTATGCGCTCTCGTTCGTGATGAAGCATGACGAATCCTTTACGTAGGGTCGGATCTGGTGGAAACTCAAGGAGCTGGGCAGTGCTACGAAGCGCCGGCTTTCGTTATTCTCGTTTCGCAAACTCAATTTCGTCCGCCCTTGTCATCATTACAACATCGATAACGATTCAGGCAAGGTGCAAATCCTGTGCGGTGCGCTGCTTGCTGATTTACAGATCTCTCAGCTGTCTTCTCGTGATTCACTGCTTCTCTGAGCCTCTCAATGTCCGCAATCTGTGTGCTAGATCTTTTGTTATATTTAATCAACTTGTATCGATTTCCCGTCAATCCGGACAACTTTCAATGGTACGGTAGACTCGTTTTCGATGTCATTTACTGGTCTTGAACATATGTAAACTAGCTCTTTCAACGAGTTCCCTTAGGGCCTCGAAAATGAGTACAAGCCGTCCGACGCTTGTTGGTGTTTTCCTCAGAGAACAAGGAGTGATCTTCCTTTGGATTTTGAGAATGGTCTTCAAGTAGACATTCCGCCTTCTCGTATTGCCTTGCGGACGAGGGGGTGCGGTGCACGATCGGGCGCATCGGCGTTGGCAGCCACCCAGACCGTCAACATGCAGTCTGTCGAGGCAGGAACGAGCAGGCTTTTATCATGACTAATCCGAATTTCGTCGGCCGACTCGCTGTGGTGTCAGTCTGGTTCCGACATTAAAACCTCACGCAAACACTATGACTGATCATTAGTCAGGTAAGCTTGGACCCCTATACATATTTGCGATGTCCAACTTTTTCGCCCACTGACTGGTAACTTGCGTCCATCATGTCACAAGGCGAAGACGGGCAGGTCGTGTCCCAATCCGTCAACGCGATGCTAGAAGATCTGGGGAATACCGACTATCTTCATGCGGTACTCGACCTGGCCGGACCCCCCGTCGCTTCTGGGAGTCGCCCAGGTCAGGAAGAACCTCAGCAAGGTCGGGGAACCAACAGACCTCGGGCGACGACATGTGTCTCTCACGTCAACCTGGATTATTTCGATCCGCGAGGAGTTGGCGCGCTGCGACATACACTGAGCAGGATGTCTACCGCACCGAGCGATCGAATCGAACAAGTTCAGCGAACACTCGGACAAGGACCTGAGATCGTCGAGGAGGCTGGCGAAGCGTTCGACTTTGAGGCGGTTCTGCGGGACGTACTCAAGAGGTGCGCCTCCATAATCTCGTAAACTTCCTGCTCACGATAAATATGGTCTGTAGTCGTGATGAGGCTGACATCAAGTCACGCGAACTCGGAGTCTTGTTTGACCAACTTCGTGTCGTCGGAAAAGGCACTTCGTCGTCATTTCAATCCACCCTCGGCTCACTTTTGAATCCAATGAACATTCTACGTGGTGTTCAGGATCTTCGGCACCCACACTTGCGCGACATAATAAGCGGTTTTCAGGGCGTCGTTCGTCCTGGCGAAATGCTTCGTAAGTTGTTGCAATATACGTTGAGTCGATCTAGACGATGACGATACGATCAGTCGTTCTCGGCCGGCCGGGATCTGGGTGTACCACGTTCCTTAAAGTATTGGCGAATCGGCGCGATGAATTCCATGCCATCGAAGGGGAAGTTTGGTACAACTCTTTCACTCCGGACGACATTAGCCTTCATTATCGCGGAGATGTCCAATACTGCCCAGAGGACGACGTACATTTCCCGACGCTAACCGTCGAACAAACGATCGGCTTCGCTGCAAAGACACGTGTACCTCAAGCACGGACGCAAGGGATGACGCGGAAGCAGTTTTGGATGCACATCTCGGGTGTCTTGATGACCTTGTTTGGCTTGCGACACGTGAGAAAAACACCAGTCGGAGATGCTGCGTTGCGAGGGGTCTCTGGCGGGGAGAAGAAAAGAGTGTCTATCAGCGAAACGTTGGCGACAAGGAATCTATTGGCCTGCTGGGACAAGTACGTTCAAGTTCTATCTGAAACTTATGGTATTTACACCATCTTCCAGCTCGACTCGCGGTCTGGACGCGTCTACCGCCGTTGAATATGTGCATGCTCTGCGAATTGCGACGAACCTCCTTAGACTGGCCACCATCGTCTCCATATATCAAGCAGGAGAGTCGCTTTATCAGATGTTCGACAAGGTCTGCTTGATCTACGAAGGTCGGATGGTCTATTTTGGTCCCGCAAACGAGGCAAGACAGTACTTTATCGACATGGGATACGAACCAGCGGACCGTCAAACGACCTCCGACTTCCTGGTTTCCGTAACGGACCCCAATGGACGTCAGGTCCGTGATGGCACGCGTGGAGTCCCTGCGACGGCGGAGGAATTTGAGCGATATTATCGCCACTCGTCGGCTATGCAGCAAAATCTAGAGGATATGGCTTCATTTCGAGATCAATACGTGGGGAAAGAGCATCTGATCTCTGCATTCCGGGAAAGTACCAGGGCGGAGCGTGCGAGACACATGAAGAAGCAGAGCCCGTATACGATTTCGATCCCTATGCAAATCCGGAGCGTGATGGGTAGGAGGGTTCAGATTCAGGCTGGCGCTGTTTCGCTCCTCGTTATAAACACATGGTGAGGATCCCTTGCATCTCCTTGGACCTTTTGACCAATGAGACTCCAGCGTATTTATACTGCAAGCCATCATTCTCGGGACGACATTCCTGCAATTGTCAACAAATACCACGACGTATTATTCCCGTGGTGGAATCCTATTCTTGTCAGTACTTACTCGTACCTCCCCCCCTTGTCTAATGACTTGCAGCGCCGTATTTCTACCTGCGCTCTTTGCAATGTCCGAAATACCCTCCCTCTTCTCGTTGAGACCTATCATCCAGCGACATTACAAGGCGGCAATGTACCACCCATTCGTTGAAGGAATTGCGCTTACTCTAGTTGATGTGCCGATCACGTTCTCCATCCTCTTACTGTACAGCATTGTGCTATACTTCCTGGTAGGGCTTCAACGCACGGCAGGGCAATTCTTGTACGTAAATCAACGCATCCTCCCAATGCCTCTACTTATGTTTGGCGTTCGCGACAGCATATTCTTTTTATTCGTGTTCGTAACCTCGTTGATGGGGAAAGCTCTGTTTCGTAGTCTCGCGGCAGCGTTCCGGTCGGAGGCGCCAGCTCAAGCATTTGCCGGCATCCTAATCTTGGTGGTATCCTTGTACAGTCAGTGTTTCCCCGCTGGTAGATTGCAGTCGACATCCTCATGTATTCTGATTAGCCGGGTACATCATACCCCAACCGTCCATGATTGGTGCCTTGCGGTGGATCACCTACATTAACGCAAGTGCTTTATCCCCCTCAGATATGCATGAACTGAAAGAGTGCACTAGCCGGTCAGATATTCATTCGAGTCGCTCATGGTGAACGAGTTCCATACTATTGACGGGTTATGCGGAAGCTTCGTTCCAAATGGTCCCTTATATGCGTCATTCCCCGACAGCAACAAAGCGTGTACGACGGTTGGCTCGCAACCGGGGAACCCATATGTCGACGGTAATCGCTTCCTGTTTCTCTCGTTTGGCTATTTGTACAGTCACTTATGGAGGGTAGGTTGCAGTTTTCTTACCTTTTCCTGCTGATCATATACCGTATCAGAACTTTGGAATCGTACTCGCATTTTCCATCTTCTTCATGATCCTCCTTCTCATCTTCACCGAGTTCAATACGGGTCTGGCCGGCGTGACGTCCGTCATGCTCTTCAAGCGAGGTTCAAACGCTCCCCATGTCCAAGGTGTAACATCTCGTGGATCAGGTTCGGACGAAGAGAAGATAAAGGCCCCCAGTTCTACAACCTCTGGATTGGATGCGCAAAAGGAGGACAAAGAGGCTATCCACGAAGCGATGGAGCACCAGCCGAAGATGCAAAATACGTTCACCTGGCAACACATGAACTACGAGGTCGCAGGCCGACGACTTCTCAACGACGTAACTGGTTATGTCGCTCCAGGAAAACTCACGGCGCTCATGGGCGAATCTGGCGCCGGGAAGGTACGTGCATGCGATGAAACCTGCCGCTTGTTGGAGTTGATGTCTCCTTTCCAAAGACGACTCTGTTGAACGTACTGGCAGAGCGCACCGAAGTTGGCGTTGTGTCAGGGACTCGTCTCGTGGATGGGCACCCTCTCCCGCCTGATTTCCAAGCTCAGACGTGAGTCCCACGGGTTCTGAGGTTATGCCAAACTAAACTTGTGCCAGTGGGTATTGCCAGCAAACGGATACGCACCTCGCGACGATGACGGTTAGGGAGGCTTTGCTATTTTCAGCAAGGCTAAGGCAGCCGTTCAGCGTCCCGGCAGCTGAGAAGGAAGCCTAGTAGGTACTTTATTGCATCTGAGTTGCATCTATCCTGAGGCTTCTTGTAGTGTCGACAGGTGCTTGAGGATGTGTGGACTGGAGGGTCATAAAGACGTGATAGTTGGCTCGCTCGGCGTTGAAATGAAGAAACGAACGACTATTGGGGTAGAACTAGCTGCTAAGGTACGCAAATCTTGCTTGTTTGCGATGGCTAACTAGTTGCTGAACCGACCTTCTCTAGCCGAAGCTGCTTTTGTTCCTAGACGAACCTACTTCCGGGTTGGACTCGCAGAGCGCGTGGGCAATTGTTTCGTTCCTCCGGGACCTGGCAGACAGCGGGCAGGCGATTCTTTGCACGTGCGTTCTTTCCCTTCATTGCCAAACGCCTTCGCTGACGGCTTCCCACTCAGTATCCATCAGGTTGGCAACCATTTGACTCTCCAACGTCCGCGCGTGCTGATGTAGGTTGGTATAGCCTTCCGCTGAGCTCTTCCAGGTCTTTGATCGGCTGCTCTTGCTAAGGGCGGGTGGCGAAACTGTGTACTTTGGTGATGTTGGACCCAGTGCCACAACGCTCATCCAGTACTTTGAAGGAAACGGTTCGCGTCATTGTGGTGCTGAGGAAAACCCGTACGTCTGTTTTCGTTCCATCGATATTGACACCCCCGTTGACGTTTTCGTGTATTTAACAGGGCCGAGTTTATCCTCGATGTCATTGGTGCTGGAGCAACGGCAACCAGCAAGGAAGATTGGCACCAAATATGGACCAATTCCCCCGAGTCGACGCTCGCCGACAACGAAATCGATTCTATCGTTGCTCAGGGGCGGGACACGCCTGCTGTCACTGCCGCCATCGGTTCCGGATTTGCGACTCCTTGGATCTACCAAGTATGGATGCTGCTCGTGCGCAATCTCACGCATTACTGGAGGAGCCCGACGTACTTGATGGCCAAGCTGATGCTGAACATCGTCGGCGGTCTCTTCATCGGATTCACCTTTTTCCAGCGCAATGACTCTCTCTCGGGCACACAGAACAAAGTTTTTGTGCGTATTCACCATCGCGCCGTTTATTAGATAGTATATACTGAAAGTCTATTAGGCGGTATTCATGGCATTGATTCTGAGCGTACCGTTGGCGAATCAACTCCAAGTCATCTTTCTGAACCTCCGTGATGTGTACGAGATTCGAGAACGTCCAAGCAGGATCTACTCCTGGCCAGCACTCGTCACGTCGCAGATCATCGTGGAACTTCCCTGGAATATCCTCGGATCAACGCTCTTTTTCTTTTGTTGGTACTGGACGGTCGGTTTCCCGACGGATAGGGGAGGATATACCTACCTCCTCCTTGGGATTCTCTTTCCGATATACTACACCACCATCGGGCAAGCCGTTGCAGCAATGAGTCCCACGGCAGAGATTGCAGGCGTTCTGTTCAGTTTTCTCTTTTCCTTCGTGCTGACATTCGATGGCATCGTTCAACCATATTCGCAACTTGGGTGGTGGCAATGGATGTATAGGGTCTCGCCTTACACGTACCTCATCGAAGGATTGGTATCCCAGAGTAAGTACTTTCGCTTCGAAACATCCCGTCTTTCTGACAAGCATGCCCCCTCCGCACAGTTCTATCCGGCCAGGCGATCCAGTGTTCTGCAAAAGAGTTTGCGGTGATCCAACCGCCCTCGGGCTACTCCTGCGCGTCCTATCTCGATCCTTTCGTCTCCAGCGCGGGGGGATACCTCCAAAATCCAGACGCCGGATCGGACTGCTTGTACTGCTCCGCCAGCACAGCAGACGCGTGGCTCTATCGCATGTTCAACATCCAGTACTCGCATCGGTGGCGGGACGTGGGCCTGTTTTGCGCGTTTATCGTGTTCAACGTGAGTCGAGGCTTGCTCGATTTCGTTTCGTGTGCTGACGGCGGCTTGGTGTAGATTTGTGCCATGTTCGCGTTCACGTACATCTTCCGTATCCGGTCATATGGGAGGAGCAAGACTGTTGTCAAGCATGTCATGTCGCGCGCGGGGGGTATATTGAGGTTCAGGAGGACGCCAAGTCAGGAGAAAGATGAAAGTGATCAAGGAGACGAAATATGAAACGTGTGTATCTATACTTATTCCGTAATGTGTCAGAAGCCTGGATAGTGTATATTAGTCGCTAATAATGGATAACGAAGCAGGATGACAGACGGTCTCCGCGGAGGACGATTAATATGGAACCTGTTGAACCTTTTGACCTTCTGTCGACACGCTCAATGATTATCGTGACTGACCGGGACCGACAAAATACTAACCAGCTTTCATTGATGCATGGTCAGATTGACCCTCGACACCAACAGTACGGACCACTGTGTATACTGTCCACCTAGTGAACACACTACCGCCTAAATCAAAACAAAGATCAGAGATTCTTTGCTCAAGGCTACCTTCACCGATGATCGGGCCCGTGGATACAGGGGATGGGCACCCCAGATCGCGAGTTAATGAAACTCGCGTGGGGGTGACGAAGCTGTGATTCGAGGGCAATGTTGGGTGCAATGCCTTCCCAGCGATGCCGTCGGCTGTCTCGAATGTGTGATGAAGTTCCGGAAGTGAGCCGTCTTTGCGGACGAGTTGGCCGAGCGGCCGCGATCCATATTTTTTACGATTGCGATGCGAAGGTAAAATGGCTCGTTCTTGCTCCGAGTACGGCCTTGAGATCTCACGGAATATGTAGTAGATGTAAGATGAAGCTCCGAGCATCTAAGCGTGTCAATTCCCTTGAAGTAACTGCCATGACACTGCCGTTAGTGTAAAACCGGAGATGGTGCACAAGCTTTCTGTCACACCTCACCTCGCCCCGTCCGACACCATGGGGAAATGTAATTGATGGGGATTCCCAAACGGATCATGACTGCTATTTTTATCATGACGGTCAAGCCCCACTTGGAGCTGTCTCCAAAGCTGCTGTGGCAGGTGGCATATCTCGGCAACGACGGCAAAGGCTTGCCGATCGGCCGCTGGTGCAGAGAGTACTGCCGAAGTCAGCCGAAACGAAGCGGGGTTTGAATTCGGCAGCATCACCCCTATCTTTTAAAATTACAATCAGTCCGAGAGTCGTTCACGAGCGTATTTGTGGGAAAGTTCCCGGCACCGCTCGGTCCATACTTATTCTTTTGAAGCTTCCCAGGTGTCATATTCTCTACAGCTGCTCGGCAACATCGACGCCGATGTGCCTTCCCCCGGAAAATCATCCGGGTCCGTAACATGTGACATCAAAACGCTCAGGCCACAGTCTGGAAATCTAGGTTCGATGAAACAGCCACTCGGCAGGAGATATTGCGTGAGCCAGGCCTGGACATCGCTCCACATCCCCGTGTAGTAACAGAGCGGGGAGGTTTGATCCGCACCAAGCGAGTACTTGCTATATCCGTTTCATTCTTTCAGTTATCGTTTTGTTGCTTGACTCTTGCGTCAACAGCGCCTAATCGATAGGTACGTCTGTACGCAACGGCGCGGAGGTTTGATCCGCACCCAGTGAGCACTTGCCATATCCGTTTCATTCTTTCGTTATTGTTTCGTCACTTGACTCTTGCGTCGACAATGCCTAATCGATAGGCACGTCTGTACGCAAGGGGCGACGATGAGTCGTCTTGGCAACACTTTGAACCGGGCATCCTCCCGCGGGTGACGTTCATTTGTCAAGTGGAAACTTTAAGTTGATCAGCCGATAGTGCGTGCTTGCTCATAGTAAGCCATCATAGGACTGGCAGATACCGCGCGTTCCGTCGGCTGGGCGGTGCAACTCACTCGAGTAGGTCCAGATATCATCCTCGGCATTGCTTGACCGGCACATCTACATAACAATCTTTTCTCAAATGTTCAATTCCAACTTGAAACGCCTGCCAGTCAATGTCATGGGCCGGATGGTTGTGCAGTGCTACCGCGACCGAATCCCGCTAGTGAAGATGACCCCATGTGCTCCATATCGGTGACGGGCGGTGCCGGAACCATTGCATCTTCATCACATTATGGAGAGCCGTGTTCACCGCCTCATCTGTGGTAGAAGTGGCGCGCCGGATGGACCATGCCGCTCTTCAGAAAATGGCAACGGGCAGCTGGCCCCACGGGCTCGGGATGATAAATTTCCAGGCTGCGCATCTATAATTACACTCGCCGAGTAATTTTGTAACTGGGGTCTCGTGTACGCGCACCAACCTGTGTGAACATCCCCACGGAATATCAACCAAGGTCTCGCACATTCTGTCTGGAGTGAGGCTCAAGGAGAACAAAATAAAATGGAAGAAAGAATTGATAAATGAAACAACGCGTCTCAACCAAACCCAAAAGCCGCGGCGGCATAGTGACGCGTGGACGAAGCAACCTCGAAGATTGCCAGAACGTTCATAGTAGGGATAGGCATGTACTAATACGCCATTACTTCGCGGCACCACCGGACGGATGACGGTGCAATGCGGCCGCAGCTTCGTTGATGATCAACGGCGACGGGATAGAATACGGACGAAGGGGCAATTAGCTCGCCCGCGAAGTGCCAGTCTAGGCTGACCCGCTGGGCGCGGAGACCGATCGGGCGGGACAAGGATAGAAGTTCCGGGGCAGAGTTGAGACGGGAGTCGCGACCCGTGCCTGACCACCCCTGACGGTGTTGTTCGCCCCACCATGCGCCACGAGCTCGATGGTCAAACGAAAGGACCGAAAAACTACTGTCAAGGAGACATGTGTTGGGGCGAAAACAAGCTTATTTCAACTGAGACGCCTGTCTGAGTTTTTGGAATCCAGGTCGTGACAGTCGTGACGGAAGTGGGGTCACGGGGTTGCTCATGTGGTTTCTCCAGGTGTCGGTTGCTGACATGGGGGTAACCCGTGTGGCTGGTGACTATGACGGTTCGAAGCGAAGTGTGTCTCCTGCAGGGCCAACGCTGCTGGCCATTACCGCGTTTCCTCCACCTCTGACTTGGCCAGGCTTCGGCCCAAGCCAAACAAGATTAACTGGTAGCACCGGGAAGAACTGGAACTGCAATCCAGGCACCATCTGATGCTGTGATGAGAGACCATGCGGGCATATGACAGGCGCGTTGCGATGTCGGGTTTTAACGGCTCTGGAGAATGTCACGGAATGCCTTTCCTTTGTGGGGACTAGCGTGTCAATTTCGGCACCACCATTTAAACCTGTCAACTGATCCCTTTAAAACCCCCAGGGTTGTCCTGCTCTCCCCTGGCAGTTCTGAGCGCTCTCTTCGCACTAGCCAAACGTAGTCAGCTTTCCTCTCTCAGCGCTCTCTTGTCAATCAGCCATGCCTGGAGGTGTCGCCCTTTCTACTCCTACAGACGTCGGCCACATCGAGGCTCCCGTCACTATCAAGGCCTACTTGCTTTGCGCTTTTGCCGCCTTTGGGGGTATCTTTTTGTGAGTCCCTCTCCACCCCATCCGTTTCGTCTGCTTATCCCCCCAACAGCGGTTATGACTCTGGTTACATCAATGGTGTCACCGGTTCAAGCGTCTTCATCCAACTCATCGAAGGCACTGGGAAAAAGACCTTGACGGGTCCTCATAACTCGCTCATCACCTCCATTCTCTCCGCTGGTACTTTCTTTGGTGAGGGAATTCAACCCATTTCTATTCTAGGCATAAATGTCGCTTAACTAATCATATCTCCCGGAAGGTGCTTTGATTGCCGGTGATATCGCCGACTGGCTCGGTCGCCGTCCAACCATCATTTGGGGATGTCTCATCTACATTATTGGATGCATTCTCCAGGTTGCTTCGGCGGGTCTCGCCCTTATTGTTGTTGGCCGTCTGATCGCTGGTGTTGGTGTCGGTTTCGTCTCTGCCGTTATCATCCTCTACATGTCCGAAATTGCCCCAAGAAAAGTTCGTGGTGCTCTCGTCTCTGGATACCAGTTCTGTGAGCACAACCCCTTTCCCAACTTTATCCACATCAAATAACCCCCTTCTGTTCAGGTATCACCATCGGCCTTCTTGTCGCCTCGGTTGTCACTTACGCCACCGAAAAAAGGTCAGATACGGGATCATACCGTATCCCGATCGGCATCCAATTCGCTTGGGGTCTGATCCTTGGTACTGGTCTTTACTTGCTTCCTGAGTCCCCCCGTTTCTTTGTCAAGAAAGACCAGGTAGACAAAGCGCGCACCGTACTCTCTAGGCTTCGTGGTCAACCCGAGGACTCTGACTACATCTCCTCCGAGCTCGCCGAGATCATCGCCAATGCTGAGTATGAAAGAAAGGTCATCCCCACCACTGGCTACTGGTCCAGCTGGCTCCAATGTTTCTCTGGCTCCCTTTGGGAGGGAAGCAGCAACATCCGTCGCACCATCCTTGGTACTTCTCTCCAGATGATGCAGCAATGGACGGGTGTCAACTTTATCTTTTACTTCTCGACCCCTTTCCTCGAGTCCACTGGAGCCATCGCCAACCCCTTCTTCATCTCCCTTATCTTCACCCTCGTCAACGTGGTCTCCACCCCTATTTCGTTCTGGACCATTGAGAGATTCGGACGCCGTCCCCTTCTTATGTAAGTCATTTGATGGATTAGACACAGCCTGACCATTGATGATTCTTTTTCGCAGTTGGGGTGCTCTTGGTATGCTCATTTGCCAGTTCTTGGTTGCCATTATTGGTGTCACCATCGGCTTCAACAAGACCCACCTAGATGCCGCTGGCAATACCATTGCAAACAATATCCCCGCCGTCAACGCCCAGATCGCCTTTATCGCTATCTTCATCTTCTTCTTTGCTTCCACATGGGGTCCTGGTGCCTGGGTCGTGATCGGTGAGTCTTGCCCACCCAGTGATATCTATTTCTGTTCTGCTGCCCATTGTCCATTTCCCCGCTTTTCTCGTGGCGTGTTTGTGGGATCTCTGGCTCATTTCACACACAGGCGAGGTCTTCCCGCTCCCTATCCGTTCCCGTGGCGTCGGTCTTTCGACGGCTTCCAACTGGTTGTGGAACACCATTATCACTGTCATCACTCCCTACATGGTCAGCCCGACTGAGGGTAACCTCCGCTCGTCCGTCTTCTTCGTTTGGGTATGTCTTCCATCCCCTTGTCTTGTGCCTCGGTTGACTGATTGGACGAATCTGGTACAGGGCTCCCTCTGCACATGCGCCTTTGTCTACGCCTACTTCCTCATACCTGAGACAAAGGGACTCACCCTCGAACAAATCGACCGCATGCTTGAGGAGACGACGCCACGGACATCGACAGGATGGGTGCCAAGGACCACATACTCTGAAGAGTATGCCAAGGAGAAGACTGAACACGCGAGCGTGTAAGCGTGAGCCTCCACCATCAACCATGTCTTGTGAGGGGGTTGTACGATGCATCAACACACGTAGGCACGATATCAAATCCCATCTTTTTCTACCCTGCCTTGTTTTCTTTTTACTGATGCATTGGCGGTCTACGTGGACGACGTCTTTTTGTGTTCGTGGGTGTCCCATGTCGTTGATGCTCTTCTTTCTCGTCTTTTCTCTCTTCCTCGCGTTGTGTTTCGGAAGGTTTGGTGAAGACGTCGGTCTTCCGCTTGCCTTCCCCCTCCTGTACCTCATGGAGTAAATGGATTGATACCTCTATAATGATCGCCAACCTCTTGCGACGCATGTCTCTTTTTTTTTTTTGAATACCTAGTCTAGTGTAATGAACAAATCATCCAAGTTTGCAACGTATGCGTGGCGGCAGTGCTAATTTCACGATTGTCATGTCATGTCAATGAGCGGAGTCACTGAGATATCACGGCTGGTCGAGGCCGCATCTCGCTGGATGTTCTACGTAGCGCTGGTGACCATTTCGGGCGATACTCCAAGTGCAGGCACATCAAGTCGTGGCACCGTCGGGCCGAGTCCCAGAGGCTGGCACACGCAGCACGATCGAATCGACTCATGATGCATGATCCCGGTCTCGCTCGCTGGAGTTTGATGGCACGTCGATGAGTACTCACCTGATGGTTTCTCGAACACATTTCAGGCATCATTTCATTTCCGTGTCCAACGTAATGTACTTTGATGCACGATGCAACGACGTGAAGCAAGTATGAGTTCGTATGAAACTCTCCATCGAACGTTGCACGCCGTCGTACATCCACCTGCCATATGAAAAAAATGCGCCGTCGTTATCGCCAAATCTCACCCCCATCAAAAAGCAATGAAGCGTTATGATATATTTTTGGCTTTGCAACAATATACCGGTGTGTACAAGACAGTCCCCATCATCACGCGTACGACGCTGTCTCTGACGGCTGTCCCAGACCAAATTCATCCTTTTCGCCCTTGACGAACGCGCGCGTACATTGTGCCATCGTTACAGACCTGCCATCGCGATGCGTTAGTATGCCAACCAGCCGTGAGGAGAAGTACGTACGCCCTCGAGATGGGGTCTGTTTGGTAAAAGTTGGTGATTGGCTTCTTGAACGCCTCGCCAGAGACTTTGTCGCCCGCCGTCGCGGCGGCCAACGTCTTAAGACCGGCGAGCGCCACATCCACTGATGTCGGCTCCGTCGTGTCGTATCGTACCAACGTGGGTGATATCTCCCACATACGGTCTCTCACGCTCAGTACATCGTCGTAGGGCAGTGGAGTGCCAACGATTTCCGAAAGGGCACTGGAATGTGGTCAATGAAGTACGTACTCAAAATGGGAGTACACACCGGATGATCTTCCAGTCTTCTCGCGAGGCACCTGGTGGAGGTACTGCAGCACGACCAAGTTGCGACCGTCCTTCTGTGTTTACCCACGTGACGGATTTCTCCGTGTACGCAGCAGCAGGCAAGCACACGTCTGCGAGCGACGCGCCTAAATCGCCATGGTGACCTTGGTACACCACAAATGCATCGCGGGGGATCGATTTAGGGTCGACCTCATCGGCATTGAGAAGGTAGACAAATTTGGGCTTCGTCGTTGCGGCCTTCTTCGAGGGCACAAAACCGATGTCGTACGCGGCGGGCCTAGATGCAATCTATATCGTGCAACGTCAACGAAGAGCTTGCGGTCAGTAAGACTGCAGGGACATACCCGGTGAAGAACAGAGAAACCATTCCATTCGGGGGTGATAAGAGTGCTCTTGTTCTTCTCTACGAATTTAGCAAGGGCGTTGTACGCAGCAGCACCGTCGGGGTGTTCTGAGAGTCCACTGCCGACAATGATCAACGGTCTCTTCGCGGCCTTGAACTTCTCAGCAAATGAGCCCTTGCCGGCAACAAAGTTAGCGAGTGCTTTGACGTCCGCACCGAGGTAGTCGTAGCCATACGTTGTATCTGCAGGTTCGCCGATGAGACCGACCTCAAGACCCGTATGTAGCCAGCTCTTTCTAATGCGCGAGTTCAGAACAGCAGCCTCATAGCGAGGGTTGGTGCCAACTAGAAGAATGACGTCGGCACTCTCTACACCAGGGATCGTTGTGTTGAAAAGATAATTTGACCGGACATCGACACCGTGCGGAGGCGGTGCATTGCCATATGCTTGATCGAGCGTGAGATTGTCGGAGCCCAATCGGTTGACAAAGTCCTTGAGGGCAACAAGGGACTCCGAATCTGCCAGGTGTCCAGCAACAGCCTGTATTTCGTTGTCCCTGGCACCCGAAGCCGTCAAACCGTCTGCGATCCTCTGTAACGCCTCTTCCCAGGTCGCTGGGACGAACCGGTCACCATCCTTGATCAGGGGTGTCGTCAAGCGTTGGAACTTGAGACCATCGTATGCGTAACGGGTCTTGTCGCTGATCCACTCCTCGTTCACATCGTCGTTGGTGCGCGGTTGTATCCGCATGACTTGCACACCGCGAGAGTCGACCCGAATGTTTGAGCCAACGGCGTCTAAAACGTCTATGGATTCCGTGTTCTTGAGTTCCCATGGGCGGGCGTGGAAAGCGTATGGTTTGCTGGTCAATGCGCCGACGGGGCAGAGGTCGATAATGTTGCCAGAGAGCTCCGAATCCATCGTTTTCTCGATATACATGCCGATCTGCATGTCGTTTCCACGGCCAGTTGTACCCAGTTCCTCGACACCTGCTACCTCATTCGCGAAACGGACGCAACGCGTACATTGAATACAACGGTTCATGGATGTCTTTACGAGGGGTCCGAGATCCTTGTTCTCTACGGCGCGCTTCCCGGTGATTTCGTGGAAACGCGTACGATCAGAACCATAGCGCATCGACTGGTCTTGGAGGTCACATTCACCGCCTTGATCGCAAATGGGACAGTCTAGTGGATGGTTGGCCAAGAGGAACTCCATAACACCCTCGCTGTCAGAATATTAGAACAGTAGAACTCGTGTCTCTCACGGCACTCACCGAGCTTCGTGGACAAGAGGCGTATTGGTGAAAACCTTTGCACCAGGCATGGCTGGCATGGCGCTACAGAGTATCATGACCGAGTATCAGACAGGATGAGGTGATATGCTCACCATGACGCGACTGGTTTTGGTGACCGCTCAACCTCCACCAGACACATACTACATCAACCAACGTCATCTGGCGTGCTCGGAGTGAGGACCATTCGACTCACCGACAGTTACCAGCAATTGCGAGTCTGAAAATGCGCGTGAGTCCAACAAACAATCAAGTAACTGATGTCATACTGACCTATCATGGTAGCAAAATCTTGAACTAAATTAGGATGCGATAGTTGGCGAACTCGAACTAAGAAACTCACCGGGGAACAACCGAACCAGCCGCTTCGCATGCCTGAATCAAAGCAGAGCCTATTCACCTCTCAACCCGAGGTCTGCGGAGATATGAGTTCGCTAAACGAACCTTGTGGGACGGTGACTTCCTTGCCATCTACTGTCAACGTTATGTCCTGCCGACACGCTGATGTGGACGATATTGATCTGCGGCCTAATTTGACGCCAAACATTGAGCAGCTAAACCACACCAACACGCAGCCGTACGGTACCTCTTGGTGATGAATTGTAGCAGGCAACCTTTCCGAGTCGCCCCGTGGAGGTCGGCCGGGAGACGAGCCTGAGCATTCTGATACGGAGACACCAATAATGAGAAAAAAAGCGGAAGAAAAAGCCAACTGCGAGCGTTGGAGCGCTGGCTCTTTCGTCTGATGTGAAATATTCGGTGCTCGTCACAGTACACCGCGACCAAACGAATTTGCCCATCCTCGGGCATTTCAGGCGGAGATCCATTTATACGGCAGTTGCCGTTGCCGAATGAACCTGCAGGGTAGCAAAGACTAGCAACCAGGCTGTTGGATCTAATCGGAGATTCGCTGGTAAGCTACTCACTAGATAGCGTACATTTTCCTAATGATGGGATTCATACGCGCTGTTTGAACTTAAAAGCGGAAATAAGAAACCCTCTCGGTCTCTGGTTCCGCCAGTACTAGTTCCGCTGTGTGCGACTGATGAGGTGCGGTAGTTGATTTCATTTTCCAATGTGACTCGGTTGGGAGAGGCGTGTTGACAAGATGTGACGTATCGCGCCCTCTTTAGCCCTTCGGAGTTCCCAGGTTCTTTCAACCACGCCTTCCATCGTCGGCTTGACGCGATTGTGAATGAAGCCGCGAGTGAGGTGAAAGAATTGATCCCCCTTACCAAGTATGCCGCCCTTTTGGTGTTGATCGCTGATCACTCCAGCGACGTTTCGGACCCCACGTACCTTGACCTGGGCAACGCTTACACCCTCTCAAAACATACGGTGATTTGCAAGACATGTTAAGAGACGCTTGGGCGCATAAATCATATTGCAAGATTCGAAATCTTGGTGTGTTTGCCGTCTTCTCCAACCCATCGTCTAGCGATTCCGCAAGGGCTCGAAACTACACCAAATCACGTTGATCCGGCACTTCCAGGTTAGTCCTTTCTACTTGCATTCACTATTTGATATCACTATATTCCCTAGCTTTACATCACAGCTTGTCAAAATCTTTCGCGACCGAATTCCGTGGCGCTGCTGAAGTTCTCTACGAGTGCTCGACCCACTATATGTTTCTATTTAAGAAGGTACTGGGCCAAGATTTGTTTCATGATCCAAAGCTCTGGCGCCGGCAAATCAAGGTCACTTCTTGAAGTGAGTTTCTACTCATCACGCGTGAATTCGCTGCTTATCCAATCCTCAGCTGCACAAAAAGGACGTCGTAGTAATTTACATGAACCTGCGCAGTGGTAGGAATGACCCTACAGGGTTTCCTGCGCAAGACAGAATTCCTCCGAAAATCTTGACCGACTTCCCAAAGAGAGGGAGGTTATAGATTTAGTTGCTATGCTTTCTTCACCGCGCTTTTTGTGATTCTGGAAGAACGTTTTTCGACCCTTCTCGTCCCGGACAATGGCAAGACCAACATAAAGCGTTGGGCGGAGCAGGTGTGTAACGTGAATTACCCCCCCCCAAGTCCACCACGAGGAACGAGTTCTTTACCGAGGTTGTCGCAAATTATTTGAAGGTGTGTCTGAAAGGGATAACCTTTGTTTGACGAGGTTGTTAGGTTCGTTCCCAGATGCGTCTTCCAGGTGAATGTTCTGATTTTCGTCAGAAACCGATTCGCTGACTGAACCATGTCCAGTAAATTGGGATTTAAAGATGGTCCTCTTTATTTCGTCCATCTTTGTCAAGCATTCTGGAAGTTGTGCGAGTGCTTGCAGAAGATCTTTCCAGAGCGTTCGAACGAACCCAAGGTGGTGATTGCGATCGATGAAGCGCAAACGCTCGCTACCAAGCAGAGATGAGGTCTTAACGAATATCGCCCTGTCAATAGCCTGTACGAAATAGCAAACAAGTACTCCCATAGCAGTCAGGAGGGTCATGCCGTTTGGGTGGTATTCGCTTCGACGGCCTCCGAGATTGCGAATTTTACGCCACCAGAGATTTGTGAGCGGTCTTCTGTTGGGGTGAGCTTCTAGTCATGCCTTTTCAGATAGCTTGGCCCATATCCCATGTGGATAGGTCAAACACCTGCGCGTTTGTCTTGGCACGACCTTGGATCGCAGTTGGAAGTTCACAGTTTATCCGTCCGAGCCTTTTTGTCGCATGTTGTGACACATCACCTACATCATGACCCTCGCAATTTGGAAACCGCTCTGGCGGCTTTGGAGAAGGATATACGCGACGACGTCATTCACTTGGGTCAACGTGACGAACTCATGAGTCAGTTGCTCTGGCTTCTCGCCTTCCCTCCACGAGCCCACTGAAGTCGTCACGAAAACCTTGGACGGAGGTCTACGTGACGTAAAAGTGACTGATTGCCAGATGATTCCCGCCGTCGGTTGGTTCGAATTCGTCTTTGGAAAGCAAACCTGGGACAAAACTCAAGGACCTCTCGTTCGCGAACACTTCCAAGATACCATTTTGAACTTTTCGCACTGGACCGCTATGAAGCGTATCATCGCGGGATTCGAAGAGGATGACCGTCTCGAGTGAATTTCACTTTCCCACATCTGCCTTGGGTTAGATTTGACACCTCATAGGCTACCCGACTGGACGCTACGTCACCGGGAACGAACAAGCGCCGTTCAGTGTTGCCCCCAAGAACTTCTCGTAGACCAGATGATCCCGATCTACTTCAAAGACCCCAGCGCCGCTGCCATGCCAGAAAACACCGAGTTTCACTCACTAATCATACACTAACTTGAAACCTCCATCGGGGTGAAAATTCCCCATAGCCATCCACTTACTCATCAGACTCACGTCCCACGTCCGGAACCCTCTTCCCATTCTCCCAGCCCATGTGCTGTGGCAACCCCGAATTCCCAAACTCGAATTGTGCAGCCAGGTACGTTGCAATCGGGGTTTCTGTTTCAGGTACCTGTTGGTGTCGTACAAGCTTTTCGAGTGTACTCGGGACGTCGGGTCTGATGGAAAGGAATGAGTAGGTGGTCGCATCGATTCCGGCTACGTAGATATGCAAGCAACGATCGTCAGCGTCGTTCTTGGTATACGTCACCTCCAACTCGGATGGTCGCCCGAGGTCGGCCAAGATAGCAATGTAGGGAGGCTCACCTACGTCCGACGCGCGGCGGTCGTTCTCGGCCGTGAAGTATGGGCCCTTGCGGGTGAACTCGGACAGGCGGTCTTTGGAATGTGTGTATTTCAAAGTTTCGTTGCGGATGAACAGCTGTAGGGCTGGTCATGGGTACGGGTAATACCGCGGTAATCTGATCATGGGTAGGGCGGATACGGGTACAGTGTTAACCCGCGCCAACACCGCACACCATACCCGCGGTCTACGGGTTTTCACGGGTATGCTAGTGCCTTTCCAGAGCCCCATGCAACGTGTCTCCGATCGCGTTCGGGGCGTGACATAGTGGCCGAGTGGCCCGGGCATTCTTTAATAACAGGCACCACACCACCAAATGCAAGTCCAATTCATTCTCCTTACCGTCTTTCAAGGGCGTTCAACCCGCTCACCGGCTTTGCAGACTGCTTTACATGCACGACGGCTTGTAAGCACCGAAAGAAGGAGCAATGGAACATAAAGCCCTCACCTTTCGAACTGGACGACATGCGCCAACCAATCCGCCCCCTAAGTCCGTCTTGCCATGCCTACTACCTCCACTAAAGCTGTTTCAGCTATGTCCTCTTGTACAATTCCCGCCACCTTGCGGGCTACGAGGCGGATGTCGTGCCCCCATCGAAGACGTCGAAAGGGGTGACACTTGTCATCCTCCGCGCAAAATGTCTAAGCCTTCGCCGGCTTCCTCTGCTGACCAGCCTGATGGCCCTGGTTCCACCGTCATCGACGTGGATGGCATTGACAACGTCAGCGCTACCGATAAAGATGGCGAGGATGCACCCTGCGTTGAACATTCAGGAAGACCCAGAGGCATAGCTTGGTATGTAAATCGTTGTATCTGCTCAGATCCTAACTATTGATATTTCTTACCTCCAATTAGCATCGCTCAAGAAGAACTGGCGTTCACCCATCTACTCTTTTTTCGGGCTAGATGCGGTAACGATCGAATGTGTCAATGGACGTCTTGTCCATTTTTTCCCCTGTGCTATGTGAAAATGCAAGAATTCAGTAGATGGTGTCCGCCGCTACCAAGATTCAAAAGATCGTGCGTCCACGGCGAATCTCAAGCACCATGCAGTGGCTTGCTGGGGCAAGGAAGCTGTCAATAATGTTTGCGATGGCGGTATCCCGCGGGACCCGAGCGGCGGTATCTATGCTGCATTCGCTCGCCAGGGCGACAAGCAGCCGGTATATCACACGCAACGCATGCTCAATAATACTTGTGGGTCAAGTCTGCCACGCTACGGGTAGTAGAGCATACCGCGGGTAGTACGGGTCGGTGTTACACGTGAGCAACCCTATTAGTGAGCGAACATCAGGACTTGAGAAACGAATGACTGTTTGCTGATGTGTGGAACGGACCAGTCGGTCTTAGGGCCTAGGCTGAATGATATTGAATCTACAGAAACCTGCAGCCATCATGCATCATGCATCATCGCTGCGGAACTCGAGATCTGGCGGAGTCCCCTTTGAAGACTACATCTGAATGGTCTGCTGGCGGGAGCCGAATCAGAACTCGCATGGGATTCGAAGTAATCATTGGCGCGGAATTTCGTTGATGGTGGGAATAACCTCCGAACCTTCGACACGGTTGCTCTTGCTTGTGATTCATTGATTCGCTCCGAGTCGTACTGCCAAGGACGATTCAGGTTTCTGGGAGTCCTGTAGGAATGTGGGCGCTGAGCAACCTCCAGTTTGAAGCTGAAGCTGAAGCCCCAATTGGCATCATGGCATCCAGTTTGTTCTCGTTCGTATCGGCTCGGTGTCGCTAATCGCGAAAGTAGGATCGTGAAGTTTTTATCCAGCTTGGGTCCCAAGGCCTTCAGCGCCAGCCACCGACGGTAACCTTTATAAAGTCTGAAACGGTTTTCAAGTTCTCTGACACCGACCTCCCCGCTTTCCACGTCGTCCAACTATCTGCCGAGCTCCACCGATTCGGAGACAGTTGAGCAGGGTAATCACGCGCATCGCCGGGTCGTCCGTAACAAGTATTCTCAGGCTGGGAGCTATCCTCCTACAGCATCACAATGCTGATGGATTCGTGGCCTTTACGTACTACCTGGTTGGATATTCGTCCGACGACTGGAAGATCGTGACGACCCTGGTTTGAATTGAATACTCTTTGCGGCTCATCGGTATCCACAGACGCCAGCTCGGTGGATATTGACAACTAAGAGAGTTGACAGGCGAAACACTTTACATCCCCGTTAATAATGGACACATGGTCAGTGGCACATGCTCTGTCTTCTTTACCCACCCCATCGCAGTTGCATCAGGCTTCGTCAGACCTATGGCGTGTGGCGCGTGGCGCGTGGGCAGTTTCAACCGCCTGGTTAATCTATTTCATTTGTTTGTGGCACCCACGAGCAGCTTCCTTTGCCCCTGAACCTTAATGGTCGAGATCGGTTTGGTTACTACAGGGAAACGCGCTGTCGCAGCGGCGTATTTAACTGGGTAACTCAAGCTTTTTCACAATCGACCACCCCGTCGCCTAGCCGTTCGTTTGAGCATCTCCCAAAACCCACTCCGAGACCATGTCTTCCGACTCCTCGGAGTTGGCGTCCATCGTGGCAGGGTTGCAGTTCAATAATTACTTGTCCCGTGAGGATTTTCATTGTCACGGAATGACCTACCAGTGACCTCATTGACATCGCAGTCGCGACGACCACGGCGCTCATATATGACTACAGTGAGTGATTCACAGTGGTCACCATTGAATTCGCACTCAAAGCCAGTTCTGCATTCAGTCATCACTTTTTCGAAAGAGGTTTTGACATGCCACGCTTTACTGGAATCTATTTCTGACGATGTTCGCAGATAGATTATATTTGGGTTGGTGAACTTCCACAATGCGCGCATTCTTCGATTCTGATTGTGTCTTCACAGAACAGGCCATGGACCTTTGTGTCCGCGATGTTCATTATCGTGCGTGTTCAGTATACCAGATGGAAACCGATTCTTACCCGTCGAGAAGGTTCGTTACCTAGGGCTAGGTGTCGCGTTGTAAGTCATCCAGATGTGCCCGATGTATGAAAGCTCAACCGTAGTCCTCTATACAGGGTTGAAGGGTTATGTATGTACCACGACGTGATTTTGCTAGGAACTGACTTACGCTGTGTTGCAAGACGGAAGTACTTTCATACCTGGACCCACTCTGGTAAGGTTTCTCTCGTACACGAGCCCATTCCTTGCCTGATCAAAGCATAGACGTAGGTTTTACCCCACCTACCCGCATGCCCAACTGTTGACAACGGTCGATTAGTTGTAAGCATTGTCGCTCAACCATCTGACAAATAGAGATAAACAGCGAATTCAAGGCACTGTTCTCCTCCTCGCATCCGACAACGGATACACTATATTTCTCGCTGCTGCCGATAGTAAGTGGGCCTATTCTCTGTACACATCGACTGACGAACTCTATTTATCTGAATCAGTCGTGATGATCCTACGTGTGTACGCAATGTACAATAAATCTAGGATTGTTCTGGGCTTGCTACTCGTATTTTACGTAGCCATGCTTATCATCTATCCTATTTCTTCCGCATACTACAATAACCCCAACACAAGCTTGACGAGTACGTGCTTTGACCGCTCTTTTGGAAGAAATGACCCTCACTTCTCTGCGTCAGTGACGACTCCTCAGGTGCTCGATATGTCGTTTTGCAATCCAGAATACAACATCACATCCCAGATTGGCAAATATAAGTATATCCCTCGGCGTGGGCTCTCTGGCCTCTTGGTTGCTTTTGCTGTGGCTCGATTTTGTATGGATTCGTACCAAGCGTATCAAGCGACCAAGCGATGGGAAGTAAACAAATACGTCAACCTCCTCGTCAAAGAGGGCGTCTTTTACTTCCTCGTGTGCGTTCCGTCACGCCTTTACTCTCGTCCCCACCCCAAACTGATCTAGTCAACGTCGGATAACCTAGGCATCTATTGAACACTTTTGAATTCGGCCAGAACGCGCCTGGATTGATTGCGAACACGGCCGTCTTCGTCGTGTTGTTCGTCCTCTCCCCTCGGTTCATCATGAACGTGCGAGAGTTGCATTTGGGCAACATGCTCCGCGTCAGTGGGCAGTGTCACATCGATACTGCATTTGGATTCTCGAAAGGACGATCGTCCACCCGAGTTACGGATGCGTCTTCGGTCGGGTTCGTACATTCCTTGGCAGAGGGAGATGTGGAGATGGTGGCGCTAGGGGGCCATACAGAGGATCAATGCTGATAGCGAACTACGAGACGTGTACGGGCTTGTGAACGAAGTGTGCTTCTGTATTTGTGATTTGCGTACGTCGATGCAGCCTGAGGTTCAGTGTTTCAACGTCAGTGCATCGCCTTGGGACAACTAAATTGGCAGCCAAGGCGTTTCAGACATACCGGAGCCGCCGGTGTTGCTCTCTCGCGGTACCCGGTCACCCCATTGACTGATTTTCTAGTGTGCTGGCAGATCACTTCAAGTTGGAAGTTGGCCTTGCATGTCTCATGTTGACATACAATCGATCGAACGTGTCGCTCAAAGCTAATTTATGCTTGTCGACCACATGCATTTGAGTTGCCCGACCCGAACGACACACTTCGTAATCCCGATCGTCTCGGTGATCACTGAGGTACTGACGGCGGAAAAGGAACATCACGTCGTTAGTTCCACTACAGGCTAGGGACCAACAACACGTTCCGAGTCTTAGCAGTGCGAGTCAACCTACTGCGGTGAGGTTCGTTGTGCGTAGCAGGTAAAATCTCGTCGTATATGATGATCCAAATGAGCCTCAATTTCGGAGCCAGCTCAGAACCAAGGAACGGTACCTAACGCGATGACAAGATCAGCAGATCCTAGTACGGCGCTAGAAAGTCGCCGACAGAACCGGAGGAATGATAATTTCGTTTGACAAGACACTCCTCTGTCAGCCGGTATGGTTCGGTTTCGGGCGGAAGTTTCCAGACTTGCCAGTGCTTGGCGGTGTCACATGGACGTTTCAGACGAGTCATGGACTGACGGCCCACTGCTAAATCCGATGACGGAACTTGATGAAACACGTACGGTCCTAGCCCCACCGACAGGTCTCGATTCAGGGTGTAGGCCCAAAGGCGATCCGAGAAAGTGGGTACTGCAGCGCTCGTGGATGCCAGCCATTCGGTTGACCAGCGGTATCGGAGGAAACAGGTCTTACGCAACACTCTCCCTCAGCAAGAGTAATCAGCCCTCCATGTATTATCGCGTCGACTACACGTGTTGCTGTAAACGAATCAGATATGGATATAGACAATTGCAATGAACAATTGAGTGAGATCACAGCCTAGCAGCATCATGGGGCGCAACTGGAACATTCCCTCGTCAAGCGCTCCACGCCGTTCAGCGTCAAGTTCAACGTTGTCGAGGCACAGATACGTAAAGTGGGGTTTCTGATCATTTCTCGCGTAGATACCGGGGTTATTTTCCTTTCCAAACCTTCGTCCCATATCCTCTCCTGGACATCGGTAATGCTCCGAAGCAGACGGATCTGGGATCACGAGCGCTGTTGCCTGGTGATACTGCACTTTGCAGTGCACACGGGGGAAGAAAAAGGTGTCCATGACGTGTGTGACTGGGGAGACGAATTACATACAGAGCAACCCCACATATGACGTCTTGAGCTCATGTATCAATTTGGGGCACAGCACTCTACAGCATCTGAATTCGCTGTGGTCAGTATGGTGCAAACGCTATCGATGCGCAACCGGTGACCCACCGCAAACGATCCTGGCGCCCGCGGGTTGGGCGAACCGGCTCCAAATGGAAAAGTTCATAGAATCGATGAGGGACGCACGCCACGAGTGACGAAAACGCCTCTCAGCCCTCCTGGACCGGGTAGGCGACCACAGTGGCTGACAGCGGCGCAAAAACTGGATGACCCCTTCGGAATGGCTCGCTGTGACTCACTCCTGTAGGTCATCCAATCTTGGCCCCATTCCAGCCCTCGCTAACCTCAAGACCCATCCATCCACACCAGGATGGGTGGAAGCCTCAAACAGTGATTTAGTCGGAGATTGAATGTTTCACGCTGCGTGTTGGAGATGATCCGACCACTCGCAGTTCACAGCCTCACACCATGTTTTTTTTGTCTTCATGCCCGAAATTTTTCTATTTGTTTTTGGTGTGCAGGGGTATTACAGATGGTAACGTATAATCAATAGCTTGCGACGAGGACATATGCAAATGAAGATGGAGACAAGTGACGGTCCACCGGGGTCACATCACAAAAATGCAAGTCGAAAAATCGAACACCACGCTGTCATGGGACAAAAGTGACCATCATCACGTTGATGACCAGCTTTTCCAAGTCTCCGCCCGACGCAAAGTATACCCGCTCCTTGGTCACCGGTGAAGACGACCAATCCGACAAGACAAAGATTTCAGCGTCCGTCAACGCGACCGCACCCGAATCTTCCACCCGTGATCGCATGACATCGGAGTCAGTCCGCATCATGTCGAGTTCTTCGTCTTCCGTAGGGTCGCCGTAGTAGCTCATCGGTCGGACCGACATGGTCACGCTGCGCTTGGAGGGCGAGGTGTAGGGGTTTCCAAAGCCCATCATGGCTGAGGGTGAATCGGCCAGGGAGTCGCCGCCACAGTCGACCGACCGGTCGAGGGGCCAGATGTACCCTCCTGCTGCCCAGTGAAGCTCTGGTACGAGCTTGAACGCCTTGAGGGCGTGGTACAGGAGAGAGTCGCTCCCTTTCAACTGGAAATCATGCCGTCAGCTCGCGCTCTTTCGCCGATCACACCCCATCGCGCCGTACACCTCAGTCAAGTCGAGGTGGCGGCGCAATTCAGGAACGCAGATGAAATAGACGTACATGTGGCACCAAGGACTCGGCTATCGTGTCGGCTGGATTCACCCCATAGTCTTGCGTGAGGTAAAACGCCACCTTTCGCCCGCGCGATAGGCTCAACACAGGGGACAGCAGGTCTAAAAAGTGTTCGCTTGGCGTAATGAGGGGGTCCACCGAGGGCCCGTACGTCTTAAGGTACACCGCAAACGAGATGCTCATCCGACATCCCTGTTGGACGGTCTCGACTTCGTAGTCGCATTCTGCGAGGAACGCGGTCCATTCCACCTCTCCGGGTTGTCCACCTCCAAAGAACTTCTCCTCGGAACCTTCGGTGTCGCGAACGATCAGAGCACCGCCACGGTGCTGCGCGGGAAGGGTAACCACAATCGTAGCCACCCGCCCATCATTCCGCAACGTGCGCGGTTGTGCGGACATCCGGCACCCACTTGCCAACACCTCCAGTCTATCCCGCACCGTGGTGAGGAAGTGGCCGACGGGCAGGTTTGGGAAGAGCGAATTGCGGACCGCGTCAAGGATGGGGTGGTTGGCGATCTCGAGCGTAGCGGTGAGAGGGAGATTGGGAGGGTAGAAGAGCGAGTCACGGTCCGGGTAGACGTTGATGCCCGCCGTTTGGTGCGGTCGACATGCCGCGATCAAGACGTCCAGCGCTGGCGGCGTGTCGTAATCGACATCGATGGGGAAATCAAGCGAGTGGGTGATACCACTCTATTGTGGCATGTTCAGCACTCGGTCGCATAAGTTAGAGATGAAAACGCACCTTTGAGCGGAAGAAGAGGACGAGTGCGGAGGGGTCGAGGGGGATCCGACCGGATGTGGTAAAGGGACGTGCTTTGGCGGCGAGCAGGCGCGATACGCTCGCACGGAGGGCGTGTTCGGCAGAGTAATCTGACTTTATTCTCCGTGCGGACGGTCGTTTGGGCGTGTTGGTGGATCCCTTGAGAGGACGTTCAATCTCGAAGTCGGGCTGGCTCTTGGTCCGGTGACTTTGATCAGAGTGTCGACTGCTCCCGTCTGAGAGACGGCTGCTGGCGGAGGAGAGTGCAGGCGAGGGTATTGATCGTGGATACATGGCAAATGGGAGGATGTACGAGTTGTGGGGAGAGCCAAAGGCTGGCGCAGAGGTGGTATTTACCTCGGACGCGGTGGCTGTATAAGACCACTTGCCCGAGTTGGCTGGGGTGGAAGGGATGACCGATAACGGATTGCCTGTCACGGCCAAGGCAACGTGTTTGATGCTAAGTTTCCTTTCTTCTCCTCTGGAAGGCCGTGAATATGGAATGAAGATAGCGTGGATCAAGATTGCCCACGCTGTGGGAGGAATTCGGGAAAGAGATGACTCAGGGGACAAACGAACCCGGGATATTATAGATATCCTTTTCGTTGACGCTTCGTACTTTCCTGTGGTTGCCTAATAATCCCCCTTTGTCGTCATCTGACTGGCAGCGCCAGGCCGCCGAATGACAACGCGTGTTCAACGTGGTAGCGTAGTTACGTAAATGCGATGCGAACAACAACTGTAGCTGGGGACAATAACACGTCTGGGATCCTGGATACGCTGTGGGTCCCAGCTTGTTCGTCAGAACCAGGCTGTGTCCCGTTTGCATTGTCTTGCTCAAGACAATGCAACTTGAAGTGTAGCCATGACCGCGGGTAACGCGCTCCAAGCTGTAGGATCACGACGGGACTCCAGCCTGACCCGGTTGGCGGAACAAACGCGCAAGACCCAAAAGCGGATGCAGTGCCTTTTTTCCCTTTCCCAAATCCGTACAGCGATCACTCTAAAATCAAACTTGACTTTAGTTTAGGATTGTGGCGCCAACTTGCCAAGGAACACGCGGTGTGAAGAGAAAAAAAAACGCAGAAATGAAAAGATGCGAAGGGGGACTGGTGTAGTTGGGGGCGGTGCGACCGGGGCCAAGCGCAAGCTCCAAGGGTAGGCCGCGTGCGGAAGAGACGGGACCAGTCGGATCAGCGAAATTACCAAGGACGGAAGGGACGCAAAATGAAGCCAAGGTTGGTACAAAGATGAATAAGGCGTGTTACGCCCGAACCCGAACCCGAGCCCTCAGGCTCCGGAAGTGGGAACGTATCAGGATGAGGGGGGCAATGAATTATACACACATCCAACCGCGCCATGTCCCCAGCTGCGGAGAATCAACTTACATTCTCTGTTTTGTCGTTCGTTTCGCGAAGGTGCGAAGGGTGCTTTGCCAATGCGGCGATGCTTACCGGGCAGAGTACGCCGCTCATTATCGACATCGTCGCCCGTAGCCTCCATCATAATCGCGATCGCGATCCCGGCCGGCCGGTCATCTGGAAGATAAGCCAAGGGGTCGGTGTTAAAGATAGGTCATGCACTTAGAGGGAAGGGGGTCTCACGTACATTTCCCCCAGTTTTACGTACCTGCGAGACGGAAAGCCTTCCTTTCTCCTTTCTCCGGCTCATTCGTCCCGTAATTATGTACTCTCGGGTCTTCTATCACAGAATCCGAGCCCAACATAGTATGGCGGGGCAGAGAATGCATTCATAAAGCTTGGTCGTAGGGGCGAAGCTCCCGGCGTGACGGAAAGGCGGTAGTAGACCTCAAGAAATGGTCTGGGGGATCGACACTCACGGAAAAAGAAAAGAGAGTGACATGGATATGCTCTTCCCTTCGCAAGAATCGAAACTGCAGGGCAGGTTGGTCGTTTATTCTTGCTCCGCCTTTCATTTATCCGGCATACGATGTTTGGGGCCGTTGACAAACGAATCTCGCACGACGTAGTCCCTTCCCACTTGGTGGGAGTGGGACTCGCCTGGCCCATCGAGCCCATCGACCCAGACGGGCCCCGAACAAGGGTTTTCGGATGGGTTTGCGCTATCCTGGTAATATCCAAGACGGGATGATGTTTCCACCACACGGACGCCCTTGGCCCCACCGCTATTTTGAATTCATCTCGGGCTCATAGTAAAAATACCCCTGACCTTGGCCAGATCTCATCTCATCTTTTTCCCATCCTTTGCCTCCTGGAATTGGTCATACCTTCAATGGCGCTGGAGAAGTCAGGACCGCAATCGTCATTTTTGCGCCACCTCTCAGCTTCTTCTCCACAGCACACGTGTTGGTGAAGATGAGTGAGAAAGAGGGTGCTCGCGCCTTTTCCCCCTGTCGGCGCGCAGCCGCAGGTTGCGGTCATGGGCTGAGTATTGGCGTATCAACCCGGGCACGAGGCAATGGTGCCACCCCAACCAACCCTAACCCCCGTGTGCATCCCAGTGGAACACCATTGGCTCTCTATTGGCTCAAAGTGAGATCTGGATCTCGGTTTTTCCCGGCCTAGGCTGGCGCCATGCTCATTATATGGATCAGCGTGCGTGTGGAGACCGTTTTAAAAAGTACGCGGGTGCTCCGCAAACTTCCTTTTGCATGCGGCGCGGGAACGTGGCGATCAGGAAGGGTCAGCGAAAGGGGACGGGGGAAGGTATTATTAAGCCGCTGGGATGAGAAATGGAACAGGAGCCTGAAGGGTTTGTCATCGGTTGTGTCACCATTGGGGTTCATTATCGCTTCATATGCAGGACTTTGTGGCATCGTGCTCACCTCCTGTGGGACGACTCGCTAGCACGGGCGCTCACTCACCTCAGCGGTATGAGACTTTGGTCTGGACCGTCCGGAACGGGATAGGATCAGGCCCGCCGGAGCGAGTCAACGTACCGCATATGGAATGCCCCTTGCCTGCGATAAAACACAGACAGAGTCGAGACCGAACGCGTGTATCTCGACTCCAACGTCCAAGTCCTCCTGTAAGACGCGGAAGTTCCAGGCTCACCGGTCATCGGTCGTGTCAAGCAAAAAGCAGCAGGCCTGTGCGACCACGGGACCTGATCCTCGCTGATTAGGAGCTCCATTATCGATTAGTCCGGATCCAAACCTTCATCAGACAAATCGCAGATGAAACAGGCGTGTGCGGAACAGCATCAGGGTGTAGCATCCAACATGCTGCGCGTCGCTGTTGCCAGTGATGTGTCGGAGACTTGAGGAGGGCAATTGGGCCAATTATGGGACACACGTGGACGTGTACTGCCATATACGGTAAAAGCAGCTCACGGCCAGACCCGCTGCCGGGCTCCCGCCAAACCGCTCGGACCAACACGGTGATGGACGATTATCTATCTCCACCGAACACCCGTCGCCCATGACCGGGACCCATGATCCAGTTGTTTCAGGGTGCCCGCCAACGCGATCATCACGCACTCCTTCAATATCCAACGCGCACGGTATGCCCTGCTCCTGTTCCCGTTGCGTGCTCGTTTGGCTGATCCCGTCGCCGCGTGCCCGTTCTCTCGACGCCGTGTTCCATTCGGGGGAACTTGGGCGTAGTGCCGATGACAAATTCGTTTCAAAGTTGGTGGCCCCCCCTCGGACGAGCGCCGAGCGTGTCCCTCGGTCACCACATTCACCGCTGTCAGTGATCAACGCGCGCCAAAACTAACTTGGCTATGATCCAGATCCAAGCGCGTACAGTGAATACTGAATCTGAATCTGCGGCGCTCGCACCCCGAGTAATCTAACCCAGGTCCAGGAGTCCAGTCAACTCAAAGTTTGGAGTTTCTCAGGCTTGACAGCGTCCCGAACTACCCACCGAGCATCAACCAAGGTTATCAATATCACTTTTATCATCACCCATCGGCATCGTCGACCACTCAGACGGCATCGAGGAGGGAGTGTTGCCAACAATTTCGAAAGCGATCTTTGAACGGGAAATGGAATTTGGGCTCGACGGTATAGTGCCCTTTGTACTTGATCGAGGGTTCCGAAGACTGTACTTAAGTAGCGCGGACATGCCC
>JBBPMA010000192.1:10021-34929 GCA_038090075.1 Xanthoconium purpureum | reverse complement strand
GTTTCTATTCCATACAATCCCTTAGCCTTTTCTTTTTAGACAGTGGAGCTCCTTGCATGTGTTCCTGTAGTGATCTTCTTGTGTGATCAGTATTTTGACTAAAACATATCATGATCAGTATCAATAGTCAATCACTTCCTCATCTTATTGATTGATTTGCAGTACTAGTTTTGTATGCCCACCTTCCACCTCTATTGTTGTTCACATCCACTATTTTTTGGACAGATATTGTTGCTTTACATTTGTTGGACTTTCAAATCCATTTCCTTCTTACAACCCACCTACAATGTCCAGAGTATGTTAATGCTTCATATTGATGCAGCTTGACTAACATCTTTTTTCCTTTTCCAGGATCAATCAGCTGCTAACAAGAGAGCCTATGAACAAAGGAAGGCAAAACTTCAAGCATATGTAAATATTCATATTTTATGGCTGATGTTGATCTGACTCTAGTAACCCAGTGGTGCTTGAGATTCACAAAGAGAAATGATGTGATGCCCAGAAGGCTTACTGTGAACATCAAAAGCCACAGTTCCCTACTGTTGGTCCAAACACAGAAACCAGCCCTGCCTCCATTTCCATTGATCCTGCCCTCCAATCTCATCCTGCCTCCATTCCTATCAACCCTGCCCTCCAATCCCACCCCACCTTGATTATTCAACCTGTCTCTATAGTGAACACTTCTTTCAAACCTCCTGCACAACCACTTGACTTCATCACTGGCATGTGCAGATTTCAGGTTCCTGAGTCTGCCACAGTCATTGAATGGCCCCCTACTCTCAAAAGGGATGGCATGAATGTCCTCAGAGTGGACAAAGTGTATGTCCATTACATCAGTTCATTTCCATAGACCATTCCAGGAAGTGCCTATATTGACTTCCTGGACATTTCTTCATATAAACAACCATTCAATCTTGTTGTTGATATTCACAAGTCACTTTCACTTGGTCATCTAGTCATCATCCATAATTTCAAGGACAACAGTTCTTTTGAGCTTAGTCAGGGAGGTCTCCTTCATTCTCTTGGTATATTTCCCAACATGTTAATCAATATGCACAGTCTATTTGCATCAATTCTTTCTATCTCAATCTTGATGTATTCTTCAGATGCCAAGAAACATGTTGCTGATTTTTCACACCCCCATGTTCATGGAATGATATCCCAGCTACTAGATGGGATTAATGACCCCACCCAATGTTGATTTGCACTCAACATGCCTTTGACTCATCATGCTATGCTCCCATTTATAAGGTATGCAGATTTGTTTTCATTTTCATAGTGATATTCACAACCTACATATAGCATGCTCATTGATGGCCTTACTGTCAGGTGGAGTCAAACCCAACACAACACACCATTTAAGAAACACATGGTCTTCACGAATAACCTCACTGTCCATTCCTGGGGCTTGACACATTGAGCCAGCATCTTCATGTATTCTTACCAAGATGCTGATGGTGAGGTTACCTATGGCATAGATGTGTTCAGTCTAAAATTATGGACATTCCATTTCACCCATGATCCCACCAAGTTCTGCAACAAGGTGTTAAGTCTTATCAGTAAACTGATCGTTAGCAAGGAAAAAGAGTTTTTTGACCTACATGCTAAGACCGTCTACTTGTATCCTGGTGACCTAATGTATGCTTTGCACCTTCTTTAATCTCATTACTGACCATTTTTATATAGCATACAACCACCCGGCCAAGTCCATTTGATTTACATGCCTATCATCTCCTTCACTATTGGGGGTCACTTTTATTCCTACAATAGTCTCCATCTCACCAAACTTACATGTCATTTCAATGTCATATGCAAGGAAACTCCTAAGAACCAGGTTTGCCACCATGCATTCAAAACCCTTGTCCAAATGGTAATTGGACTTCCTTGTTCAGATCCCAAATGGAGTAAGTCACTATCTGAATTTATTCGTCACTTTTATCCGACTGCAGTAGAATTGAAGACACACACTCTTGCTGCTTTATGTCTTATAATTCTCCATCCTGAGACATATAAAATGCCAGGTCACAATATCCAGCCAACCAAAACCATCAAACTTGGGCAAGTAATTGCAAAACATCTCTTGTCCATGGGTTATGATGATGTGAATGAAGACCATCCATACTTCTGTGGCCACAACTGTCATGACCCTGGAGATGACTTTGCATGGTTCAATGGTCTTTCAAAATGGTGAGCATTTGAATAGTCATCATTTATACCTGCAGTACTACCTGTATTGGTCATCATATGTAATGGAAATTATCTGTTGTGCAATAACAGCCCTATATTTCTCTAGTAAGGGTTTTGATTCCAGTGAAGAAGCAGCCATGCATACTAGTCACATACTGATCACCCATACTGATACCTATTGGTCATGGTACTGATCACCCTACTGATCACTTGATATCACACCCTGATGTGTCTCTGACACAAAGTATAACATAGTTCTTAAGCCACCTATTTTCCTACTGTTCCTTGCCGTTGTTAGTTACCAATACACAATTGTAGCATGAAACAATGTACCCAATCAATATGTGTCTGAAAATACATAGCTTTACAATGTTTGCCTTGCCTATATTTCCTACAATATCCCTAAAATCTTGATTTGCACACAAGGATCAATAGATGCTCTGTTTCAAGATTTCATTACATAGTATGATAATGCCAATTGATACTGATTCTTGAGCTATGATACTGATTACCCTTTGCTGATCACACTTACCAACAAGATACTAATCATGTTGCGAGTCACATTATATATAACAAGTCACTTTGTTGATCAAGCCTGCCTCTGACCCATTGACCTAGCTAGTTATAGTAGAATATATATTCCAAGTGAAGTACAGTATTTACCAACTGATATAGATCACCATGCTTTGCTATTACTTGTTTGAATGTTATTTACCTATTTGATCTCACAGCTCAAGTCATATTGTTTGTCTATGTTTGTGTACTAGGGAATGTCACAGGTATACCCCTGGGTGTCATGGGCATGACCCACATCCATACCTGCAGGCATACCCATACAGACATCCATGGAGGGTATATCCACAGGCTTGTCTAAGTTGGGCAGTGACAATAGGTACAATATAAATCTACCAATTACTTGCTCTCAATTGTGTCCCAGCCCTTCTCCAAGTGATCTTCATTCCATCCAACATCTGGGAGCTTGGAAACCTTCTCAACATCCTCAGTCTTGATTAACCTAAGTGAACTCCACTGGCCAAGGCACAGTAATGCCCAAGTGGATTGGGTGGACAGGTAAGAGCACACATGAGAAAGGAGAAGGAGTCCACAACTAAATAACTGTTTGACATCAATGGAGGTAGCTGGAATGGAAGATTAATGTACAAGCAGCAAAGACATCAATAGAGAAATTCACCAGGGATAGTGAGAGTCTAAGGCCATGCAGGAAAGGTGAGCATAGGTGGTACATTGCTCATACCACCACACGATGACATCAGCAACATGTTTGATGTCTGCAGCAAGGTAATAGTCAAGTTTGGAGCAGCTATCAGTAGGTTTGGGAGGGGCAAGTGTGGTGAGTGTATCAAATATGTTGAAGTAGTATCCAGTCCCTCTTCCCAACAAACTGTCCCTTGGGATTGTTCTTGGTCAGAGTTAGAGCCATTGGTGGTATTTTTGTCTGCATACAACTGCTCAAACACTTCTTGAACAAGCATTTTGGCTGTCTCAATCCAGTCCTCTTTCCAATGTGCTGTCTTGAAGTAGGTGAGCTTGTGACAGGGATGGAGTACTGTAAGTTGAGAGAACAAGTCAGTATTTTATAGCCACCTATCAATATGATGTATCCATGGCAATTTGATATGCCTCTGAGCAGTCTGTGAGTTGGTAGTAGTGGTTGAGTGTCTTCTTGGCTGTATTCACAGCTGTACAAATTGCTACCATATACTTCTGATCAAGGGACATGGTGGTGAGGACCTGATCAATGTGGTCCATGGCTGGAATGACAGTGGTGAGATTGGGGATGGAATGTGAGAAGTAAAGTGTTGCATCCTTGAGAACCTAGGACACAATCAGTTGTTTACTATTGATTGGTTGACGTGTGACATCCTTAAGAAGACTCACTTTTAGCATGTCATGCAGCTGCTTGACCAGCATCCACTCATGGCCAGCCAACCTAAGCTTTTTCAAGCCTATATCCCAGTCTTGGGTCATCTTGTCCATAGCAGTTCAATGGTTCAATGCATATTCCAACAAGTCAAATGTCAAATTCCATCAGATCACAACATCATGCAGCATCACACTGATCATCTGCTTCAGCTCTACCAACAGGGCTTTCCAAGCTGGCAGAATGATAGTGGAGAAGTTAATGATTTTGATGGCCAGTTTATGAAGCTACAGACAAGCATTAGTATGAAGGTGAGTTAGGATATTATATTGTACTTTGGCCAGTGCTAACTTCAACAGAATGATTGCTTCCTTAAGCACCTTGTGCTTGTCTGCAGACAAGAGCTCTATCTCATCAACCCATCTGTTATTGTTCTCAATGGTTATACTGGCTTCCATTTCATTGTCATCAGTTTCAGCCTCCAGCTCATCATCCTTCTTGTTTCCCATCAAATTATCAAGCATTTTTTTCTCCTTACTCCTGTGTGCAGTTTCCCAATCACTCTTGTTTAGCATACAGTCAGCATCTTTCTTTGGTACATTGGACTGACAAAGCAGAGATTTAGCAACCAGGTTGATAACATGCAGAAAGCAGCAGGTATGGGCTGCTTTGCCACCAAATGTCAGCACAAGCCACTCCAATTCATTGATCATCCTGTTATTGTTTGTGGTGTTATTGCATGTTATGCTGAGAATCTTGGCTGTGGTCAGAACAATGATAAGCTTTTCATTCTTCTCTCATACCTTTTCTTCTATCTTAAACTCCTCTAGGATCTTTGCAAACACAGCTGCTAGTGCTCCATCCATGTGGGACTGTCATTTCCATGTCAGAACATAATGGTGACCTGATGACATGAGTAATCACCTTCCCAACCTTGACAACATCTAATGGAAAACTCAGAGGGACCCTATTTCTTTCTAGGTGCACTGCTATGGCCACAAACACACAGTGGTTGGGAGACATCCAAGCATCAGTAGTGAAGTTGAGCTTTCTGTTGTACTCCTAGTATGTTGATCATTTTATTGAAAGTGTTTTTACTCATAAATACTCACTTGTAACATCTTAGCAATGCATTGACATGTGCACACAAACACTTGCCATACATCTCATGCAACAGTTTCAGCAGATGGTAAGTAATATTCTGGCCATTCTGTTTTCATTAATGATTGAAAGCTTTTATTGATAACAATATCAAATGGGTGCAGGCTTTCTGACACTCAGCACACAATCTCTGCCCTTCAAAGGCCATTAGTCAACACATGTGATGGAGAAATCTGTGAAGGCAAACCTTGTTTTGGTGTGTATGTGTTGATGATGGCTGTATGTGATCTTTCCTTTTCCTTTCCACTTAAAAATGGCCATGATTGATCCATTTCACAGGATACTAGGAAGGATCTTTGTTCAGACCTTATTAGCATCCTTGGCCTGGTCTGCAGTACTTAGGACCTCACTATCCCAGCAAGTGTTTACATGCTTCCACATGTCCCCTATGGACTGTGCATCCTTCATATCAAGACATTGCCTAATCTTTACTTTGCAGTCATGTGCCCTACACTTGAACTTGTGAACACAGTGGCCCTCATTCTCATGGATGATAGACTCAGGATTGAAAAAGGCATAGACTGGTGAGTTCCATTCCTTTTGCAGTCACTCTAGTGATGTTGGATTGATATTTTTTTAGTTTTCATTTGATGCAATACACACTAAGCTTGTCCTTGGGGCTTTCTACCTTGAGCTTTATGCATGGTGAGCATGATCTATCACTTGCTAACTCTACTGTAATCACATCATCATCTGCTGGTAAGTTAACATATGTTGCTATGGAATATCTGGCATTGTCATCCACTGATACTGTTTCCAGTTGTATCTTCTGCTGCCCTCCCACCAGCCCTTTGCCTGGTAGTTTCATTGCTCTTCACTTCACCTGTTGGGGCTGGTTGTGCCTTCTTGAAAGGCCCACTTGTTGTCTTCAATTGGCCTTCCCCCATTGTTTGACTTGCAGTGCTGCCATCACTTAACTTCTGCTTTTGCACAACCTTGGCTGCCTTCTCCTCAGTGGCTGCTTTTGCCTTTTCTGTCATCTTCAAGACATGCTTTGCGGTGTGTGAGAACATGTTGGGTGGCATGATAATAGGGTGAGAATGGAGAAAGCAGGAGTCAGCCTCTCAGTTCAACTTGATTTATTTAGCCATTTTTTTAAAGTTTAATTTGTCATTTGTCTGTTGAACTTTACTGTCTGTTCTATCTGTCATGTCAATCAAACTATATCCAGCATGTAAGGTTTAAGCATGCAATCTGAGGCATGGATATGTGTACGGGTGCAGGTATCTGATAACAGTACCTATACCTGTATCTGCAGCAGGTAAAGGTATGATACTCATATGGGTTACCTGTACCTGTGACATTGCCTATTGTATACACAACACTCTTTTTCCATTGCCCACCACCATCCTATATGAGCTACCCAGTGTTGCTGATATGGGTACCATATGGACATGCTCTAGGTGCATTGTCATTTAGATGAGTCTAATGCACTGTGTTTGGTCCCTTCTTGCATTTTCCAGAGTTCATTTGTTGTAACCTACTTCAAACATGGATTCAGTTAAAGGATCACACACAGAGGTGCTCTAGATACATCATTAACTAATTCATCCCATTATTCTATGCTGGGTGTTCATCCTTTCTTCCTTTTTTGTAGGTTCCTTGGCTCTCAGCTTGTTCCTATACATGAGTGCAACTGTTGGTCTCCTTGTGTGTTAGGATGGGTTTGAATCACCTTCCCTTCCTGGTTTCCCAGTTTCTTTCTCATGGTGATGTAAACATTATCCTTCATATCCATAGCTTTCATTATGTGGTATGAATACTGCTACTTTTTATATGGCGTGGATGTCATTAGTTTCTACTGTTCACCCAATGTTCATTGAACATCACTTCAACCATCACCCCCTCCAATGCAGACCCCAGATGGCCCATCACCTTTGACTCATCTGGTTTGTTTTGTGATCTCTTTCTTTGCTTATTGTTAACAACTTTTCAGATGTCAAATTTGAATGGCCCCACAATAGCTGCATCTCTCATCAAGCCCAGTCTTTATGATGATAAGATCTCTCCTCAAGGGATTTCAGCACTTATCAGGACTGCCAGTAATGGTTCAACACTCTGGCCTTCTGAGGCTGTTTTTTATTGTAGTGACCAATGGATTGGGTGCTGGACACCAGACAATGAGTTGTGGTTCCAGAAACATCTTTTCAAGATATCAACTAATTTCATCAGTTGTTTCAAGACTCAATGCAAGTGGTTGAGGGCCAGATTTCAGACTTGTTGACAAGCTGCACAGAATGTTGTTGGGTCTGAAGCATATGCCAAGGGTATCTGTCTCCAACACAATGCCAAGTTTTCCCTATTTTCTCTTGGTTGATTAACAAATCTATGATGCTGTGTTTGATGTTTACCCTACTACTTTTAGTGTTATTATCTTTCTATTACATAGCCACCACATATTTGACTTTGCAATATACTCTTGTTTAGTCATCAGTTACACTGTGTTGTGCTTAGTACTGACACTTGTAGTACCATTGTGATCAGTACCATGGCCTGCCACATCATGCTCAGTACCATGGTCAGTCCCACTGTTGTTGTGATCAGTATCATGATTAGTACCATGGTCAGTCACACCACAGTTGTGGTCCATTATGCTAATGTGATCAGCATTACTAGAATCTTTCCACTAGACAAACTCTTTTGCAATCATTCAATCTATATTGTCTTGGTTTATTTCCAATATGCTACCCCATAGGTATTTGCTATGTCAGCATGTTCTTTAATAAACAGCTAACAAGATACTATATAGACAAATGTTCAACCTCTGAGATGGCTGATCTCCCATCTTCTCCTAATGCTCCATCAACTCTCTTCCATGCATCAGATGATACTCTCATGGACAATTCATCTTGCCAGTTCTTCACATTTATTTTCACCCCTCTCTCTATAGACTTCCCTTACTTCCCTGTATGCCTTGTGCTCTATCTCATGCTGTCATAGATGTATTTGATCATTTGGAGCACTGCTATGAAATTTGCTACTTCCTCTGAAAATATCATCCCATCAACATCATTCAGCCTGACTTGTCTGGGAAATGGGAGTGGGTGGGACAAGACAATCACATTTTTGAAGCACAAAAGTGTCCTTGGCAATTGCTACATCCCCTGA
This sequence comes from Xanthoconium purpureum, assembly GCA_038090075.1. Classification (NCBI taxonomy): domain Eukaryota; kingdom Fungi; phylum Basidiomycota; class Agaricomycetes; order Boletales; family Boletaceae; genus Xanthoconium; species Xanthoconium purpureum. Next base: position 26,591 of record JBBPMA010000192.1, on the reverse strand, counting down.
CACTATACAAAGATTTTATACTTCAGGTTCAAGACTCTATACATCAGTCATACATAGAAGACAGAGAGCTGGCTATATGTGTCCATTGTGCACAGCCTTACAACAGTGTCAAACCCCACCCATGTTGTCTTTATGGTCCCAGCCTTTTCATGATCTCTTTCACAGTCTGGACAACTTGGTCCATCTGTGACCACATCTTTCCTTTTCTAATTCTCTGCTCTGGCACCAGCATTTCCAATCTCAAATTGACTTTGGAATATGCGAATGGTTAGGATTCCCTATTGCCTCCTGGTCATCTCTCCATCACATTCATCTTGTGGTCATCACCTATTGCCTTTTGTGATGTCATGATCTTTTTTCTATATACATTTTCATTTTGAAAAGGTCCTTTTCTGACCATATCTCTTTCTATTCTAGTCTCCAGCTTCCCAAAGTAGACGATATGTATAGAATGTGAATGGAGAGATGCAAACAAGCAAGGGTGTACCCACATACTGTTGTAATTTCAAGGCAAACAAATGTGCTCATTGCAAGTTATGTTTATGTACAGACATAGTACCAAGTTCTTGCCAAGTGTCAATGATGCATGGATTGTCTACTAATAAGTAGTGAGTACTGATCACAGACACTGACATGTTTGTTTGTATTTGAACACACCTCTTTATCCAAACCGCATCTTAAGGCCATGGACCTCAACAGGACAGATCCAAATAACCTTCTCTCCTTCATGACTCTTCTCTTAGTTCCATAACTGCAGTGATGTGAATGTCATTGTCTTGTTGTATAGTCCAATCATTTCTTATTGTCCTGTGGGTTATCTTCCCAGCACCAAACCCTCCAGTGCAGAGGTGAAGATGAATAGGGTGCTAGTCACTCAAAGGAAGTTTATTCTTGCCCACCCAAATCCAAATCCTTCCCCTTTCATTACAAGAAAACAAAGAATTGGATTGCTATTTAGTGAGGCAGACTCAACTGAGGAGGAATGGAAGAGCCAGCCCAACACCAACCAACATTGCTCACAGAAGCAAAAATGGAATGCTAAGAAGCAAAAGCAATGTCAGAGTATATTGACCATTGAAGAAGATAATGATAATGATATCCAGAACACAGAGATGGAGATGATCACAGATATGGCAAGTGTATCCAAGTGTACACATGAAGTATCTGATAGTGAGGTATGTTACTCATTGAGTTGATTCAAGAAAATCTATTACATTAGTTAGTGAAATCTGACATCTAGCATGGCAGGGTAATCTAGAAGAACAGCACTGTGCTGAGGAACCTGTTGTACAAGCTATGAAGCAAGATTATACAAGGAATCTACTCACAATCTTTTCTGACCACACGAAGGTCAAGTTTGTGTGCTTAGATGGCACTACAGAAATGCTCACAGATTGCTGGTGTACTGAATGCAAGTGAGTATAAATAAAATGGTGTTTTCAAGTACTTACCATTGAGAAGGTGCAACAAAAAACTGATCAAAAGGCATAGTAAACGAAAGGTGTTCTTTTCTGGGGGCAACTTGACATGTCAATGACATATTCACAAGCACTACAAACTGTATAAGGAGCATTGTGCACAGGATGAAATTCCTAAGAATCACCTTGCAGTACTGCTGAAGTTGTTGAAGGCTTAGGATGTTGCAGTGAAAAAGACAGGATAGCAGAGCCTTGATGACATGTTGGCAAAAAAGCCAATGGTTGTAAAGGCATTTTCTTGGGCAGATCTCTTGAAGTCTGTTGCAGAGTTTGTGGTAAGTAATAACCAGGTGTGTGCATCTGTGAACATTGGAAACATGAGGCTGACATGAGGTTAGTCACTTGCAATGGCAAACAAGGCTGTATTTAGGAATTGCCTGGTAGCAATGCACCCTAATACCATTAACACTGACTTGCTGTCAATGTACAATGTCAAGACCTTCATTCACAATGCATTTACTAGTTTCTTCAAGCAGCTCAAGAGTGAGTTAATGGTAAGCCTTTCTGCTCTATTTTCTAATCAAGTTCATGCTAAATTTTATGCTAGTCAGGTGCAGTTGGCCATATCTCGACAACAGTGGATCTGTGGTCAGTCAATCAAACCAAGGCTGCATTCCTCAGTATCACAGTATACTGGATCCACTCCATACCTGACACCATGGACCAGCCATCAAAATAAACCCTTTGTATTGAAGTCATTGCTTTTCATAGGATCATTAGGGCACATAACAGTGAGAATATCAGTTGCTATTTCATTGAGCTTTGTGAGCAAGCAGGGATTATTTCAGCAGGGTCAAGCAAGGTATCTTCAAACTTTTCTATGGTGTGTGCCATCAACTTACCATTCTTACTGTCATAGCTCATGTGCATCATTGCTGATAACACTAGTAATAATGACATGACATGCGATCAGATTGAGCAGCTCCTTCACCAACGTGGTATATACACATTTGACCCTCTTTACCACCACCTTCCATGTCTAGCACATGTTGTCAACCTTGCTATTGTCACTGTCATGTCCACACTCTCCAGAATCACGAATGTCAAGATGGCAGCTGCCATTTGGGAATTCAATCCTACATCTTTGGGCAATCACATGCTTGGAGATTCACTTGATGTCATTGCCATGGTCCACACACTGGCAGTAAAGGTTAGTTCTTCATTTACATGTGTCTCACTCACTCATGTCTGGATTTAGATACAATATTCCACTCAGCATATTGAATATTTTGAGTCCCTTCAAGTGAACTGTGGCATCAAGCCACCTCTGAAGATACCTCTCCACAGCAATATTCAATGGGGTACAGCTGATGGAATGTTGGCTCATTCACACCACCTCTGCCAGCCCATCACTCTATCCATCAATTCTACCAATGAGCTATTTGGTCTGGTTACAACAATCTGACACAATGGCTGCATTGAAAAGCACATCCCTTGGAGTGCATTCTCATTCAAGACTGTTGACTGGAAAGCTGTCAAGGATATCCATGTAATCATTTCAGATGCAAACAGCATTCAACAATATTTCTCCTCAGATCAACACACAATGTTGTGGCACACCATTCCAGCACTTGAAGAACTCCAAACAGCATGGAAGTCAAAGAAGGCTAATCCAAGGTATCAACGATATTACAATGCAATTGAAAATGGGCTCTCCAAGACTGGCAAATACTACAGGAAACTTGATGACAAACCAGTATATATTTTAGCTCTCAGTATGTCCATTTAGCAACATTTAACATCTGTCTAATGAAATTAGTCCTCCATCCATACTTTAAACTCCACTATATTGAGATGGCATGGGGAGATGTCAAAAAACAAGAGGAGGAGTGGATGAAAGAAAATACCAATGCCAAGAATTGGTCTGACGAGGCCCTCAAGATTGTTGAGAATACATTGCATGAGTATTGGAAGGAAGGCTGAGCTATAATGAACACATTTGCAACTTAGATATCATTTTGGATTAATATGGAGTCACAAAATCCATTGGCAACTGATTTTGATCATTACTGGTGTGAGCTTATTGAGAAAGCCAGCCATGAAAATACCCAACCAATGGATTGGGCTGTCAAGTTATGCCAATATCTTGCCATTGTTGACGATGTCATGAAGGGCATTGATGTTGTTGCATGGTGGGCTGTGAGAATGATATATCTTTTGCTCCTTTGTGCTAACTCCTGTGCTAGAAACATGCCTTTGTATATCCCACACTTGCTCATATTGCAAAGGACATTTGTGCAATTCCTGCATTGTCAGTGCCATGTGAGCACTTGTTTTCAGGTGGTGCTGAAATAGCTACTGACCAATGTTCTTGTCTTGGATCTGACCAGTTTGAGAAACTTCAAGTTCTCAAGCATTCCTAACAACATTCTATTACTGATCATGCAGGTACTAACTCCACTGATGTCAAAGAGATTTTGCTGGAGGATTTCAAAGAGTTGTATAAACAGGATGAGGAGTGGACAAAGAATGATGCAGTTAATGAGGTAGTCTCTAATTAGCCATACTTGCTGTCATACCATTGGTCCACTGTAGTTTAGTGCTTAAGGACCAGTCTGGACTAGTCCAGGATTGGTCCTTTGAATTTATGAAAAATGTTAGGACCAGACTGTTAGTATTTGATGTAGCCAAGGACCAGAACTGCAGTCCTATTTAGGACTGGTCTTTTCTGGTCCAGTCCTCAGTCCTGGACCAGTCCTGAGACTGGACCTTTAAACACTATACCTGAGGTGTTGGCATATGCTATGCCATTGACAGGGATCCAAAGGAACAGATATTCCTTTAAATGAAGAGAAGTCCATGACCAATGCTTTCAAATGATCAAGGACTTGGCATGCAAGTATTTGATCCTAAAGCCTATTGATTTCAGAAAGGAAGAGCCAATTTGGCTTGTTTGCAACACATTCTTTTACAGGGTCAGTGCATTATACTGGCAAGGAAATGATTGGAGGACATGCCACCCTGCAGAATTTATGCCCAAGAAGTTAAGTGACACTCAACAAGACTATAGGACATTTGAATGCAAGACCCTCATGATAATTGAAGTGCTGCTGGAATGGAAGAACAAGCTCCTTGGTTTCAAGTTCAAGATCATTACCGATCATGAGGCACTCAAATATCTCAAAACACAGCAGAAGCTGTCAAGTAGACAGACCCATTGGATTGACTATATGTCACAGTTTGACACAGAGATTATCTATGCCAAGAGTTTAGAGAACCACATAGCAGACTGTCTGTCTTGTTACTATGAAAGAGAGGAGGGTGATAGCACCTTTGATGAAGAGATTGATTGGGCCAATGTGGATGTGCATTTAGACCTGGAAGGTGATGATCTTTTCCAGGACAGATGGCTTGAGCTAAAAGCAATAACCATTAAGGAAGAGTCCAACCCTTAAAAAAGCAAGTGTCTTGCTGAAAAATAGAAGACCTGTATGTTGGAGGTACAGGAAATGGCCTCAGCCATGAAGAAAAATACTGAGGACACCCCTTACACCAGTGTGGAGGAGGATCCAACAGTTTTTGAATCTGCTGGGACATCATGAGTACCTCTCATGCAATATGGGGAACAACCAGAATTCCTCAATGCTGTATGCAGAGGATACAAAAGTGAGCCTATACTTGTAAAGGTTTCAGCTCAACTGAGCCATTTCCCTCAATTCATAGAGAAGGATGACCTTCTATACACAAAAAATTGTGGAAACAAGGAGGTGTTATGCCTCCCCCATACAACATACAAGAACAATAGTATAATTACCATGATCATCAATCAAGCCCATAGGGCTATCAGGCATTTTGGTGCCTAGAGAATTGCAGACTATATCTATAGGAAGTATTGGTGGCCGAAAATTGGCCATGAAGTGGACAAGTTTTGTTGAACTTAACCAACATGCCAGGCCACCAAACCCTCAAATCAATTACCCCAAGGACTACTACATAGCCTACTGATCCCAAAGCAACCATGGAGATTAATTGCCATGGATTTCATGGAACCATTTCCACTGAGTGAAGGGCATGACTACCTTTGGGTTGTACTGTGCCACCTCACATCCATGGTATACTTAGTACTGATCAAAATGACAATCAAGGCATTTGAACTTGCACAAAAGTTCATTCAAGAAGTCATATGACTTTATAGATTGCCTGAGATTATAGTCTCTGATCAAGATGCAAAGTTCACATTGAAGTTCTGGTGTAAACTGCACCATATGCTCAGAGCAAAGCTTCTAATATCTATTGTGTTCCATTTGCAAACTGATGGTGTCTCAGAGAGGGCAATCAGGAATGTAGTACAGATACTATGAATGACAGTGTGACCCAATCAAAAGGATTGGGCTGCCAATGACAGAGTTTGTGCTCAACTCCAATATAAGCAGCTCTATGGGATTTGCCCTTCAAGCTCAACCACAGGTACATGCCCATCATAACACAATGAATAAAAGAGGGAAGACTCTCAACTGCACCAGGAGTCAAATCATTTGTACAACAGGTGATTCAAAACCTGAAGATGGCTCATGATCCCATCATAGAGAGCCAAGTGGTTCAGGCATACCATGCAAATAAGAAAAGAAAGGAAGGGAAGACCCTTCAGGTCAGAGATCTTGTGTATCTCTCAATGGCAAATCTGACTATGCCAAAAGAATAAGTAAGGAAACTCATTCCTAAATATATTGGACCAATGAAGGTCCTGAAGAGCAATGGTGTCAACAACACCTACACTCTGGAGCTCCCAGAAAAACTACACAAAAGATGCATACACCTGACATTTCACATCAGGCTACTATGTCAATATGAAAGAAATGACAATATACCATTCTCTAAGAGGGATGTGCACATGTTCTATAATGTTGGACAATCCAATGAGGACAAATGGTTTATCAACAAGATCATCACTCATTGATGGGCTGGGAACAAAATTGAGTTCCTCATCAAATGGAATCTGGGAGATTCCACATGGGAGCAAAGCTCCAACTGTGAGGAGTTAGAGGCCCTAGATTAGTGTTTAAAAGTCCAGTCCAGTCCGGTTTTTTGCCCTTTTTGGGCACAACCAGACTAGGACAGGTCTTTTGGACACCCCAATTCTTTGCAACTGCAACCACCAGTCTTGATCAGTTATGGCTGCACAACCAGTCTTTTGAAAGACTGGTCTGCAGCTTGGTTGCATGTGAAAATCTTGCTTATAGTGTAACTAAATATAGTACATGCTCTTGGCTTTCTACTGGTTCAAGAATTACATAATTTGGTTCAGGAAATGCCAAGATATGACCATTTCTGGGTCACATGTCATTTTAACATGGTTAGGAGACTATTTACTTGTAATAAGCCAGAATAAATTCTATAAATTATGGAAAAATTGTGGGAAATGGGGGAAAATAGTACCTATTAGGGGGCATAGCTTACGAAGCATCTGGTTGCAGTCCAAACCAGTTGTGACTGGTCTTTGATGGTCTTTGAGTTTTCTTCAAGTTAACAAGACTGGACCATTTATGTTTTGAATTCAGGGGCAACCAGACCGATTTGGCAACCAGACTGCAGTCCAGTCTGGTCCAGTTGCTGGTCTTTAGATCAGTTGCCAACTGGACTTTGAAACACTACCCTAGATAGATACCTCAAACTTCAGGGAGTGTCAGGTGTATGACAATTGTCCCACAGGACAGAGCACACACCCAGGCATACTAAGACCTGCCACTAGTGGTGGGACTAAGATGTGCAAAACTCAAAAAAGAAAAAGACTGTACCTTTAGTGTTATCTAATAGTAGTTTACCCTTTTTGTCTCATTGATCATTTCCTTTATCATGTTATTTTCTTTTTCAAATTGTCATTTACTTATATTACATGAGGTCCACCCACCTCTCTTTTCTTTATACCACAACCACCCATGTTGTAAAACTGCTGCACCAGCAACATGTTCCAGTGAAGTACATTACCAACCATGCATTCACTAATGCCTTCACCTTCTCACTCCTACTCCTCATCTCATGGCAGGTCTCTGTCACAAGACAAGTTGTGAATTCACAATGTGTCATCAACTGGTTGAACAACCAGCAGTGCCAAGCATCAATGGGATCACTCTCTGTCTGATCGGTGCCATAAATGCCATCATTATGACTATCCCAGAAAGTGGATTTCCCACCCTTTTCTACCTCTTGTGTAACATGAGAATCATTGCATGACAATGCAACATGTTGGAATCAGTGCTGCTGTAAGCAGCAATGGCTTTAGCAGCATGGTGGATGGTCTTGCTGACTGTGCCACAGTCTTCTGTGAGTAGATCATCTCTGCCACCAATACAATGACCTCATGTATAACTTAGCAGTTGCATGTGAGGAAATTGCACATCTCTTGCAGGGAAACCTTCCCCAACCAACACACTACATATGACAAGACCTGTTAGTTTGAAAGGACCTGACTGGCATCAATGGGAGTGCCTATGAGTGAGGGACAGGCCCTAGGCTGGACCTTCTCATGTCACCCCAGTAACATGTTTTTCTTGTGGAGAGGGTGCAGGCAGAGTCTGCTGCTCCTGCTCCCTCCACCACCACCACTTCCACTTCCTCACACAAGAGAAAGGAGCATCAAACCCATATGAGAACATCCAAATGGACAATTCAATCCAAGGCCCTGATACCTTTTGACCTCATCCAGGGAACTTTGTTTCCAAAACTCTTAGAGCAAGAGCCTCAGGTTGTTATATTGGGAGACAACAGCAACACCAAGGATGTTTGCACTCTCTTCACTCACATGACAATTATGTCTATGTGTATCAAAGGAGAGGTGATCTCCAATGCTATTATTAGCTACAACAATGGGCATATTCTATCAATTCCAACAACCAGGTGACTCTCAAATGTCACCATCTGCTTCAAGGGGTAGGGATCATGGGTCCTGTTCATTTATACAACTCTGTGGAGGAAATCCATGTGATCTTCAAGGCTGCATATCTCAAGAAGGAGGGAAGAGCTCTCTCATACTGTCAGGCCTTGGATCTGATTATATTTCTCCACTTGTGGAGGAAACACAAGTCTCTTGAGGTGAGTGACCTTCATGAAAGTTGCAATAAAGCAATGAAGGCTGCTTGTTTGGACCTCCAAAAAAGTAAAGAAGAAAGAACATCTTTATGATGAAAAATAATGGGCCATCACAGCTAACCACCAGTCATTATCCAGGTGTTACAAGAATGCATCACCTTCCAACCAATGTTGCCCTTGGGCAACTCCAATTCCACCCCAGGAAATGACTCCCCAGCAAACCTCCTCACTTTAATTGATGAGCAACCTGCTTCTCCACTGCCCAAAGCTGAGAATTCCTCCTCCTATTTCCAAGGACCAATTGTCCTCAATCTGAAGGCACAAGTCCTCTCTTGTGGGGCACCTTCATTCAATGATCCAATCAACAAATGGATGAATTTCATTGAAAAGTGCCAGGCTGTCTGTCCTTTGAACCTTTGAACAGCCATGGAGGACTCTGCAAGATGTTTCCAGGAACTGTCAGGTGCAACATTTACCCCTGATATTGCTATTGCTTTTAAGGATTTTTCACACCCAATGGCTAATGCCAACAAACCTTCATTGAAAATTCCTAAAATTGATCTCAGTCAGGCAGTGAATATCCCTCAATCAACATACTGAACTCTCTGTACTTGATTGGATTTCAATTAGGGAAGTCTGGGGAACATGTGACTACTATAAGAGAAAGAGGAGAGTGCAGTCTAACAAAAGAGAACTAGTCAATCAAAGGAGAATAAATAGATCACCCTAGGCAAAGGAAAGGCCAAGGCCCAGACATCAGTAACCATGCATGGTAAGGAAAGAAAGAGGAGCAACCAGAGCCCATCAGTGGGGGATGGAGGGAATCACAAGAGGCAAGGCAAGGGCAGTTCATTGAAGAGATTGCCAATGAATGCCAACCTCCCAAGGGCCCAAACCAACATGGGGCTGGCTATGCTTTGCCAATGAAGTGGTCCAGTAACACAAAGGTTGAGACAACCATAGCATCTTACATCTTTTTTTAATGAGAGTATCTTTCTTCCCAAGTTCAATAGGGGCCAAATTTCCTTTTTAAAAGTGATAGGGATTATGAAGCTCGAAAAAAAAACCAGGGCTGTTTATGGTCTGGTTTGCAACTGGTTCTGTTTTGTTTTGATTGCCAGTTCTGACTTTAGAAATGCTACACACTCATTGGGAGGGGGGGGGGGGCTATTAATAATGACATGGCTTTTTTAGGACAGAAGAAAGACTCTCTGTTTCATCATTCAAAGATAGGGGCTAAATTTCCTCAGAGTTGAGCATGGGAAGGAGATGAGAGGGGTTAAGTGGGAACTAAGAAAGGTGATTGGGGCTAGGGTGGGGAGGGGACAATATGGTCTTCTGCTGCCCATCAACCTTGCTCCCAGTGAATACCATACATGTCTGTCTTACTCCACTCCTTGTGCTTCACAATCAAGACATGATGTTTCTTCATCAAGGCCTCCTGATGTATGCAAGCCTGTTGTTCTCTGACATTAACATCATTGTCCCTGTCATCAGATCCATCACTGTCAATTCCATCAATGAGATCTCTGTTACAGTCGTCATTGCCCATGTTGTAATTCTTGTCATTGTTGTTGTCATTGCTGGTGTTGTTGATAGGTTTTGCTTTTTTGCCAATAGTGTTGGACTTGGCTTCTGCCTTTCTTTTTCTGTGGCTCTGATCCTTTGCCTTTGCCTTGTTTAACATGTTGACAGCCTTTTTTGCTGCCTTGCTTGTGAATGCAGCATGTGCAGCACATAGTTCCTTAGTTGTACACCCCTTACTATCAACACTGAATACAGACAAGAGTTTTTTCTGCATTTTCTCCCATCTCTTGTTCTTTCCTCTTTTGCCCTACCACCCCATCTTCCCTCTCCATCATTTCCATTATGATGGATCCTCCTCAGGAGTTGAACCCTCATACCAGTGTTGAAGAGCCCCAGAACTCTAACCCTTTCCGTGAACAAGAGGAACTAGAACAAGCAGAAGATCCTTGCCATGAAAGAATACTTTGCCATGAATGCAGCCAAGTATAATGATTAGGCTAAGACCCTGACCTTGCTCAACAGAATGGGCAAGGAATGAGGAGCCTCCTTCTCTGAAGGTTGACTCATGAAGCTGGATGATGAAACCATACCAGCCAAGGAGAAGACTTTTGCCAAGCTTTTCACTCACTTTGCTGAAGTGTTCCTTACAATGGACCTTCACTCTAAAGCCTAGAATAGACTTGCCTCTATGTGACAGGACAATCCCAGGTACAACAGGAACTTCCACAAGTTCAAAGCTGACTTCAAACTCGAAGCATCTCAGGCTGGCCTCGACAATGTCAATAACAAGCATGTCCTCATGGATATGCTCAGTCAAGCCATCTTCCCAGATTTTGCCTACAAGATAACTGCACTCTTGGAAGAGCCCACCTATCACAAGGTTTGGCTTAAAAAGGCAGGACAATTCTTTGATGTCATGCAATGTATGAAGAAACTCAGAGGCAGAGGCACCTCCTGGAGGTCCTTTCATGCTCAAAACACACACTGTGACCCCAACACTATGGACATAGATCACATCTACCTCACTCCAGCTCAATGAGCGGAACACATGCAAAGCAACAAGTGTTTCATTTGTCACAGGAAAGGCTGCTCATCTCACAACCACCCACACAAAGGACCCCCCAAGACAAACTCCTCTAACAACTGAATGCCATACTTGGCACCACACACCCAAAACATCAGAACCACCAAGATTGCTACACCTCCACCTCCACCTTCCAAAGATGAGGTACAGGAATATGTCAACCAACTCTGCACCAACAACAAACTATCAAATGCAGATATCCTTCACTCTCTTCATGTCCTCTATGACAACGAGGTCAATGAAGAAGGAGAAAGAATTACTATTGTCAAAACCACTAAGATTCCAGAAATGGACACTCAATCGGATTTTTAAAAGGGAGGAATGTCTCAACATCACTACCTCCCCACCACCTTAGATCCATTTTTGTAACCAGTAGTAAGTCGCACTCTATGAATATACATATGTACTTGGCCCCTGGTAGTCACTGGGGTGATACACAGTCACCCATGTGGCCATGCTTGGTGTTCACTGGGAAAGTTGACCCTGCAGGCAGAAATACATCACACACAACCATATATATATCAACACTCAAATGCAATGAAAGGGACAGAGTGAGCAATGGTGACAGGGATGCAATGATCCCCAGATCCCCATCATGCAGCCACAGTGGCATGGACAGGGGTGTGCACGCCCATCCATCCATTTCTCTCTCCCCCACCCCCCCTCTCTCTCTCTCCATCTGATCCCATCACCACCACCATGAGCACCAGCACTGATGTGACAGATGCTGGCATGGCTGCTGTGATGATGATGATGCTCAAGATGAGGACAGTCAACAGCTGCAAGCAGGCTGTCATGCAAGAGATGGTTGAGGTGCCATATGATGCAAATGACCTGTGAGTGGAGGCATGCATGTCCAATGCATGGAATGCTGCTGATGTTGATGTTGCATTGTGCTTGCTGGCAGCAAAGGCAGGCATCATGAGGAGCTTGTTGTGATGGTCCAGCAACAGGCCAAGAAGTGGCCCTACCACAACAGCAAGCATTGGTTCGCTTTGAAGATGAACATGGACTGGATGCATGGCATTCTTTTCAACCATGCACTTGGTTTCATGAATCCCTCTTTCCTCCTCCTGCCACTTCCAGCCAACCTAAGCCATAGCAGAACTTCAAGGACACAGAGATGTGAGATCTGTGGAATGGCAGGTGTCCTCCCCCCTCTTGCAATTGCTTACTGGCTCATGGTTTCCCTTCCCCCTGTTTCCCCCTTCTTGTTGCTCAAGCAGCTCCCCTATCAGACAATAAAAACTGGCCCATTGGAAGCCTGGGCAGCAGATGAGCAAGCCCATGCATCCAGCCTGAGAACAACCAACAAGAGGACTGGGATGATGCCAAAAGCATCAAGGCAAACATCTATGTGATGTTCATTTCTCCTGGCATCAAGGACCAGCAGAACATGTACTTGGTTGAGATCCCATGTGTGGAATGTGTTAATGCCCTCACATGTGGCAAATGGTGGATGGACACACAATAGCTGATCGAACAGCTGGCTGTGAAGGCCCCCTGGCTCACAGATAGGCCTGTTCACTCACATCATTTGAGTCAGACCACACCATATCACTCACCCTGGGACGTTCCATTGAACCAGATGCAATGGAGGTGTCCTACCCTGACCCATTGCACCCCAAGTACAGCCATTGTCTGAAGGCCACCACTGTTATGGATTTCATGCCCTTTGATGAGATCCCCTCTTTTTTCCTTGCTCTCTACAGCAACCTCTCTTCTTCTTTGGACGACTATCTCATCCCCTACATGGCTCTATTCAACTCCTGGACACTCCCATCCAGATCTGGATTCTCTTTCTAGATTTCCTGCATGGTTAGGCTTCTATCCACTGTGCATAGATCTTGCTATCCCATCAGCCTTCTGCCTTCCAGATACATCTCAGTCTCTTTTCTTTTTTGTCTTGGTCTTCCATATGTTCATACTCTTCTACTCTTTGAGTTCTGCATTCCCTTTGTGACATGGAGCTCCATATCCCTTCTGGAATGGATCTTGTCTGATCTCCTGAATACCTTCCCTTTCTGCTCTTCTTGCAGCTCTTTGCCCCTCCTTTTAGACACAGAACCCCTATGGGCTTCCTCTTTCCACTTATGCCACCATTCCATCTTGGTCCATGCACTTTCCTTCATGGTATATAAATCCCTCCATGTATGCTGGGATTCTCCAACTAGTTCTACACATTTGTGTTGTAATCTAGTTTATTCCAAGGCTCCTTTTCAGTTCCTTGAGACCTCCATTGCCTCACAGTTGAGGGACTACTTGCATTCACACCTAATCCATGTGCTTTGCCCCTATTGACAACCTCATCAAAGGTCCATCAAGTATTACCTCAAGGCAATACTCTGTTCAGGAAGGCCACTCCAATAAGTCCTTGCCTGCTAGGCTACATCAATAAGACCTATTGGCTGCTTTCTCTTGTGGGACTCTAGAAAGCAATGCTCAACATAACAACCACTGCTGGCTCAAACATCATTGAGGCTCACACTGATGTGCCAACCATGCACATTTCTGCCAACAACATGCTCAAGCTCATGGTCTCCCTTTGCCCACTGCCTCTCTTGGCTGGACCTGCCCACCCACCCACCAGCCAGCCCCAGTCTGTGGTCATGGTGAATAAACCAAACCCAGTCTCTCCAGTTGTCTGGTGGCTGATGGAGGTAGCCAAAATGCAGAAGGACTATACTGTATTTAAACAAGGCCAGTATCACATGCAGATGAACCCTGATGTTGTGGCATCCTGGTGGTTTGCTGTCTCATTCTCAGAGTGCTACAGCCAGACAGTGTTCTCCATGCAGGTCCATTCCAGTGGGTGCAAATGCAAGCACCTGAAGTTGATCCAGAAGAGCAAAGTTCAGCAAGTACTGGGAGTTGGCACCATATGGATGTCCCAGGCAGTGCAAGGTGTCATGTTCCTATGCAAGTATGGGAAGTATGATTCCTTGCTGAGGCAGCATGTCATTGACATGTACAGTGACCACATGATGAAGATTGAGGCACACATGCTGTTGTTCAAGCTGAGGAAGGAGGACAGGGAGGAGTAGTCTCAGGCCATTTATTTGCTTGTTTCTTTTCTCATACCAAGGTTGGACTATCTGAGTCATGTACAGTACAGGCATTATGAAGTGTGTATGAAAGAATAAGCAGGAAATCACTGGAAGGTGTGGAAGATCAGGACCACTCCAGTCAGCTCAAGGGTAGTGAGCTGCAGCCTCCAGAACTGCTCTGTAGCCTGCACCATGGTCCCTTTGAAGGTAGTCACAGAATGCACAAACTCTGCCAAAATAGGCTGGGTTGTCCTCATACTTCTTCCTGATGAACCTCAGTGCCAGGGGCACATTCCAGTTGGGCTTGGCTGCAAGTTCTTGGATAAGTGTGATGACCTTTGCACACCTCCCTCCCTCAGTCTTCAGGCTGCCCTCATTTCTCTGCCACTTTGCACCCCACCACTCTCCAAGCTCTTGAGTGGAAAGGTGCTCTTCCAGGCCCTTAGCATGTTCTGTCCAAAGCTCTGTGATGGTGCACACAGATGAATATTGGTAGTGGGGCAGCCAACCACCATCTCTTCACTCCCACTAGTGGGCATCAAGGCATGCCCTGCCATAGCATTTGGTGAGAGCCATCCACATCTCAGAGTGTAAATCTGCCACAATAGCAAAGGAATGCCCTGGCACTGGCATTGGAGCAAGGGGATTCAGGGCCTGGTTCTGAGCTGGAGTTGGGATGTTGTCTCAAAATGGACTTGTGGCTGCTTGTGGCATGGAACAGCCAGTGATCACAGGCTCAGCTGGGGATGGAGTTGTGGAGGAGCACATTGGGCCCAGTGGGTATGCTGGACTTGAGGCATCTAAGTCTGATACCAGTGGCAAAGGGACAGCTGCAAGCAACTGAGTTAGTGGAGAGCCACAGCATCATGTTGGCATTGCATATACCTTGAGACATGCCCCTGCTTGTAGCTCTCTGGTCCTTGGGCCCTTGGGCCAGCTGAGCAAGCAGCATGTTCTGTGTTGCAACATGCTGCCACACCTCAAGATGAAGGGCCTCATCCTCAGCTCACTGTGCTTGCTGCTCTAGGGACAAGTTGGTGACAATTCCTTGCAGGCTTGCAATGAGATGCTGGGGTAGGTTCTGGAAGGCAAAATGGGAGGCCTCCTCTGCACTTGCCACCTGCTATGTTGACTGGCTGGCAAAGGCACAAAATTGTGGGGTGTTGAATGGGTGAAACTGGAAGACAGGGAGCTGAGGATGTCAGGAGTAGAGGACAGCACCATTCTGAAGTAGGACAGTGCAGAACACAGCAAGAATAGAGAGGAACTGCTTGAGGGTGATGTCAGTTGACAGTGGTGATTTCTGAACACAGTTCTGAAGTTCTGCCTGGGCCAACTTGATGAATGGAAAGATCTGGCCAAGCAAATCTCAAGGGGGGACTGGAGGCATCACAAGCATATCAGCAGTCATTTAGACATCATCCATGGACAGGAATTTACCCAGGCAGCCATGTAAAAGCACATACTCCTCAGGATGACAACTATTGTACATTGCAGCTCCTAACAGTGCATCCAGGGGGAACACATGGTTGTAGACAGAGTTAAAAGAGCCACTTCATTCCATCCACCAAGGGCCTTGGTGCCACTTGTGCTAGCACCATGCATGTGTGCAGTCAAAGCTGCATAGTGGTGGCCTGCATGGGTCTTCTTTGTGATGTCAATGTTGTTCTTCTTGTACATGATTGTAATGTGCTCGTGATGGTCTGTGAATGTGCAGGCTCTCATTAGCATAACACTGCCAGGTCTGCATGCCAGCAGGAGCTTACTGTCATACAACATCCCCTTTATGGTGGATCCAGTGTAAAAGACATAGTGGAAGCACCACTCCTGGTATCCATACTTCCCATACTGCTTGAAGTCAGGAGCAAAGTTTGGAGGCAAGCAGTCCAAGATATGGAAATGCCCAAAGAACATGAATACAAGGGCCCCAATGGCACAGAGCTCCACCTGGCAATGTCAGATGACACCAAGTTCATTCACATGCCCATGCTGGTTGTGCTTTGCATTGTCTATAAGAGCAATGAGGACCTGTGAATGGCATATGTGGTGAGCAACTGGTCTTCCTTGGGGGCAGAACCTACTGGCAACCCTCATCTCAACCTGGGTCATCTGGTCCAAGGGTGCTGTCATCTGAAACAGGTCAGACCACTGAAGCATGCAACAGCTCTTGCCACAGAAGGCAGTTGCTGCCAACAGGAGCAGTATGGCATGGTCATCCAACAAAAATCTGCTGCCTTCCTGAGAACTCCATCAATGCCCAGAGTGAGCATTGGAGAAGCTCCTCATTCATGTATGTGTCTGGCACAAATGTGGTCAGCAAGGCAGCATGGGCAAGGCAGCCCCAAGTTGCAACCCCTTGATCTTGCTTAGTTCATTGTGCTTTGAAGTGGATTCAAACACTCAGATGC
>JBBPMA010000192.1:0-10011 GCA_038090075.1 Xanthoconium purpureum | reverse complement strand
CTGGTCTGGGACTCATGGTTCCAGGGGTGCTTATGCTCATGGTTGAGCCTGTGGTTCTTCAGTGCATTGACAACCTGGGTAATGTGTGACATCCCCAGCAAGGAGCCTTTAACTGTCTCAGACTTGCTTCCACACTTGAGCTGAGTAAGGGAGCTTGGGTCAGTGACTTGAATGCCAGCAAGAGCACTGCTGGATGTACCTTCTCCTGAGTGGACTCATGATGGAGGAAGGTGGCCACCTTGGCAGTGGTGACAGGGAATGCAGGCAGCAGTGCTCACAAGAGATCACTTGCAGTGACTTGCTCCTGCTCCTACTCAAACCATGCCCAGTAGTTCTGCACCTGGCATGGGTAGCACTTCACCATGCCCTTGCCTTCCATCTCCTTCTATCCAATCTTGAGTTGGACATTGTGCATCTCCCGCTCAAGCAGCATCAGCAAGCACTGCATGCACAGCAAGGTAACTGTGGCTGTAAGACCACAGCCTGCCATGGTCTGGTAAAGAGGGCTTGGCAACAAGGAGGGTGGCTGCCCAGACAGCACACCAACATTGGCAGGATGTCTGTTATAGCTGCCAACTTGGAGCAGCTTGGATGCATCTGGGCTGGACACTACACCAGCAGAGGAAAATGAACTCACATTGAATGAGCAAGCAGGGATGCTTGGTTCATGGCATGTTCAGGCATGCTTCGCAGCACACTGTGAAGGTAGGTCTGAGGGTGACAGGGCATGACATTGAGTGGGTGCCATAGATGTCATGGTGACGTGGCTGATGGTGTTGGTTCTGCATGCAGGCCTACATGGGGGTGGGGTCAAGAAGAGAGGCATGACATGTTGCCAAGGTGGGCCAAGGCAAGGAACAGAACATAAGCTGTGAAATTGAGTGAAAAGTGTGAAGAGAGTGAAGAGAGCAGGAGTGTGACTCACCTCATATGAGAGCGACAGGCAGCACCACCCAAAGCAGACAGAGCAAACAGATCAAAAGGAATAAGGCTGGTGAGGTCACAAATTGCCCAATCTCTTCACTTCCTCCACACAGAAGGATGGGAAGAAGGAAAAGAATGAACAAAATGAAAAATCAGGTGATCAGTGGATGAAAAGATCAAGACAAGTGATGCACTGCTAAGTCAGCACACTGCTGCCCCCCCATGCAGCTCGCTTCCCAAGTTAGTGATGATCAATTAGATTAGATTAGGTATGGTACAGGATGAAGTAAGCTACTGGCTCTGAGATCTGCATTTCCAATCCCTTACCCCCCCTCTTCTTGCCAAGACCTCTGCCAGCTTCCACACCAGGTCAGAGGGCATGTACTGGCATGTTGACCTCACATAGTGCTAGCCAGGGTCACCATGGGGGTCAATGCGGCTCACATTGACTCTGAATATATTTCATATATTATGCTACTATTACTTTTGAACAGCTGGAGTGAGATGGGGGAAAGGGGCTAGAATTTTTCTATTGCTGCATGTGCCATAGCTCACTACACAGATGTACATATGTTATGTATAGCTTTGTCACAGTGCTGTATCAAGATTGTACAAAGAGAGACTAGTTTGTAGGGACTGTGGTTACTGTAACTGGCTATGACAAGTGTACAGTAATGTATAGTGTTACAATTTAATTTCTTTGCATATCTTCCTTCCTCATTTGCATCACTTGATGACTCTTCTTCTTCTTCACTTCCAGTTATATGGAGGTTGACCCCTACCTACTCACCCTTAGTCCATTCTCCTTCTCTCTAACTTCACTAGTATGACTTATCACTCATGGACTGCATTCCTCCTCTATCTACTTCTATTACAGTAGATACATTTTCCTGGCCTCCCCTCAACATATTACATAACCTCATAGTACTTAATACATGTGCAGCATGTATTCTTTTCTCATTCTCATTCTATGAGATTACCTGAGGACATAGCATCTCTTCATAAATATGTTGGAAATTTCCTTCCCCCCATCATAATGCTGCTGGCTTTCTATGCCATTGTCATGGCCTCAAAATGGCATAGAGGTACCTGCCAGTGATAAAATAACTGTCTGATGATGCATAATAATGAATTCATTGATATAACAAATACATTATGGTAACCAAACCCTTGTTATCTCACCACTGCCCCCATCAATGTGTGGTATCATGTAATTATGATGTGGCCTCCATGCCTTGATGTTTCTCACAGTCATTTCTTGTTTCAGTACAATCATGGCACTCTCTCACACCTCCCATCTGAGATATAACTACTCTGAAGACGTCCAGACACAAATACCATGCCCTCATTGTGGCAAATGTTTCAAAAAGCAAGGCTTCAAAAACCACAAAAGTGGTTGCAAGCAGTGCACAGCCTCTGATGAGCAGCATCTGTTGTTCAACAACGATTTTGAGAACTCAACTAAAAAAAATTGTTTTACACTCGAGGTTTTCACTGACATTAATAGTATTGTTTATAGCACGACGTACAACTTGTCAGAGGCTCTACAAGGCCCAGGACAATACTGAGTCTGTTGTTGAGGCATTGCCAGCCAGCGCCTTGTTGAAATCTTATGTTGGCTATTTGGAAGAAATCAGAGAAGGTAGTTCTGGCCCCAGTCTGCCTACATTCTGAAGGTGAGTGCAGATCTGAGTTGGTTTAATGTCCTACTACAGCTACACTCTAATTGACAAACTCTGTCACAGCCTTCTTTCCAAGTGATGAGATCAATCCAGGTATGATAACCTTGATCATGGCAGAAGTCCAGGACTCTGGATCTCCACCACCAGCTAGCATTGGGTCACCTTGGCCTACTGAAAAATGCAGAGCTCACAGTAGCACAGGTATGTATTCTCTCTATTTTGGGACTTTCTCTTGACATGCAGTTATATAGTGCCATCAGATATATCCATGTCAACTGTATCAGCTGATCAACAAATTTCAGGTCCCCCTTCAGCCCAGTGTCGACCCCAAGAATTTAAAATGGTGTATCATCCTTGGAGCAGGTGACCCCTCCTCCATCAGTCATATGAGGAATTTTGCACTACTTAAATGGTTATACCACTTGAAGATGAAACACCATGGTGTCCATTCCATGATCCAGGCAACTTCAAATTTGCAAAGGTTGCATTGGACACAGCACTTAACATCACCCAGGTGAATAAACTCCTCAATCTTATATCCTAAGTGGCTGCAGGAACTGCAAGTATTACACTCAAGAACTACAATGTTCTTCAAAACTCCTGTGATGCAGCCATGGTTGAACTCACTTCCATATGTCAGTGTCTGAATCTTATTCCATCTCTAGTGATGTTCCTTTCTTATATTGACATTCTAGTTCTGCAAGCATGAAGTCACTGAGGTATACAAAGGTGAGCCACAAATGTATGAAGCCTATACTCGACCTTTGTGGTCCTGGGCACTCGATCTGCTAGAGAACCCTCTGCTTGCTCTGCACTTCGTGTGGGATGCAGAACACTTGTACAAGCACAATGAGATTGATTTTGAGCATTTTTATGACAAACCATGGACTGGAGATCATTGGTGGGATGTTCAAGTATGTTTTTGCACTCACATCAATGTAATATGTGTAAATTCAAATGTGCTATAATAATGACAGTCAAACCTCCTCCTGGATGTAGAAAATGCAGTGCAATTTGGCATCATCCTCTATGCTGACAAAATGAAGCTCTTATCATTTGGAACTGTGAAAGGGTATCTGGTTGTCACACTGTAAAGCCCTGTGTCTCCCTGGCCTTGCAGATGACCTTTCTATGCCATTCCATCATTCCCATTCCTTCTCCCTTTCCTTGCAGTGGATCTGTTCCAATCTGCTTCTCATCCTGAGTGTCCACCTGATCAGAAGCTTCATCCTGTCCTTGATCCTTGTCCCCATCATTCCAGATTCACTGGTGAGTCATCATTTATCCTTCTAACTTGTGTAGGATCATCTAGTATGACTGTTCCATTCTCTTATTCTGTTCTACCTTACTGTTACTGATATTTAGGGTCATATGACCAGTATCCATGGACTTGTTTCATATCCACCTCAGTCTTGGATATGCCCAGACTATAAAAGAGTGTATCCTTGCTTGTTATGAATAACTTCAGTTCACCCCACTCTGCCACATACTATCCACTCTGCTGTAATAACTTTCCACCATGTTCTCACTGTCCTCACCATTAGGAAGTGTTAGGACTATCTGTATTCCATCTGCATCTGTTTCTGCTGCATTCTAGAGTCATCTAGACTCTTCTATGCACTGTTCTGAAGGGTCTATCATGCCTAAACACTCTCCTTCTCTTTATCATCTTCTCTTGGATCCCTAGGAATGAGCATATCATACCCTTTTTTGTTACTGACCTTCTTGGATTGCCCCAGGACTCAGAAGCTACTTTACAATGCAATGTGCAAATCTGCCAGTTGGACTGTGGAACAGCCAGGGGATCAGTGGTGGTTGCATTGTTGGGTGGTTACTGATTGTAAGTGGCTGTCAGCCTCAGACAATGAAGTTGTTGCCTCATGATATTGTTTGTTGACAGGTTCCTGAAGATGCAGAAAAGGAGGGTAAGCTTGGTTACACCATGCTTAAGTGGGTTATTTGGCATGACTCCTTCACCAAACTTCTTGATGAAGTGGTGACATACTTGCAGACTGGGTATGCTCACATATCATCATACAATAAGGTTATGCACACTTTGTTCCCAGTAATACTTATTCTTTCTGAAGACTGCAAGAAACAGTATGTTCACTACAATGTGCTACTAATTCATATGTTGCTAATGTTATTCTTAGGTGTATGATGTTACTTATATGAGGCCAGTTGGGCAAATGTCCATGTCTGATTTGCCTCATTCCCTTAGAACAACTCCATGATGTTTTGCAGACATATCTGAATTGATCAATGGTTGAGGCTCAAGATGCTCTGGACTTATATTGCCACAGCTGATCTGCTGGAAACAAGGCACTCAAAGTACTTGGATTGCACCTAGTGGAGGTGAGACTATATTCAATGTCAGACTAACTGAGTCTATTGATACTAATTAGTGAAACTCAACTCAGAATGTGTTCTGGAAAGTTCAGGACTTGGATCCCCAACAAGTACTCAGTTTTGACCAGCTACATTACTTTGACAGCAAACTTGGCAGCAAGCACCTATTGAATGGATACAAAAAGGTCCTAGTCCACTTGGAATGACCAGCTGAAGCCACTGCCAAAGCATAGTAACTACAATCTTGGACATACCATAACAATGTTCCATGACATTACCTTTCAGTGTCAAGGAGTTTTCTCAGTGGCACAACCTTACCCATTTCAGTACAATGATACATGTGAGCTTCAGTAATGGCAATAAATTGCATGATCTGGTCAAGGTAATTATCTGGTCAAAGTTCATTGTTCCTTATCTGTTGTTATATTGAAAGACATGTCAGCTTTTCAGGTGTTGTTTTATGCAGAACTAGGCATCTTGAAGCAATTGTTGAGCCCTGAGGGCTACTGTATTCTTCAGCTCCTTTTGTCTTACCTGAAACTTCATGGCTGGATCTCTTTGGATGTTCATACTGAACATACACTCCAGATAATACAAGAAGAATTTTACTGCTTTGACACAGCTCTGAAGGTGGGTCACTGTTCATTGACATTGAATCAACTTTGAGCATGATTCAAACCATAACTTAGTCCTATATGGAAGCCATTGGCATGTCAAATATCAAGGGTTTGAGGTTGGACTGGGACTTCCCAAAGGCCCATCTTTGGAAGCATGCCATTCAAGATAGCTGAAACAAGGATGCAGTGTGTAACTACAGTACACAACCAAATGAGGGTATGCATATGCCCTTAAAGGAGGCCTATGAGCAAACAAATGGGAAGGATGTAGTGACCCAGGTATGTTTAGATCCTATTAGATCAATAACATTAACCAATTATGTCTGATATAGATTCTATGGATTGGCAACTGAACACAAACCACTTATATTGCAACCCATAGTTCCATGGATCAGAATGATATAATAGCACTCTCATACAGATGATGCATACAGAGACTGCATTCATTCACCTTATTTTCATGTTCATATGTGACATCCCAGGGGTTGCTTTATTTGACTTCATGCTGGTTCAACCACTCACTGCAAGAACTGGTGCTGCCAGACAGATGACTGCAATCTTTGGCTCCATTGGGTCAAGGCTGTCCCCAGATGGGGGTCCATTTTTATCCCCATTAAATCCATCATTCACAGAGCTATGGTGGTTTCCAATACCAATCATCTTAATGAATATCTTGTGTTCGAGCACCTTGACCATGACCTGTTTGTCCAAATGAACCAGGACACTTTAGACTTGGCTGCCATCTAGGGATTGTATGGCTGTCATATGGGCAGTGGTATTCATCACCATCTCCTTGTCCTCCTGCAACTTGTCCAAACCATCCTATGGGCTGCAGTATCCATTCAATGACTCAAATCACTTCTCTACCCCTGACATGCTGTTCCCATCCTTCTATTGCTCTCAGTCAGTCCTCTCCAACCCCATTTGTGTTCAACAAGAAGACTCAACTCCTAGAGCAATGATTCAGAACAAAAGATTCCTTCCCCTATCACTCTCAGCCTGCCTTACCTGTTCCATTCATTTTCAAGAAGAAGAGGTTGCTTAGTCAGCTGCCCTTCATGGCATCCACTGCCTCATACCTCTGCAGTTCACCAAGCAGACTCTTGTGCTCATGGTCACGACATCTCTCCAATGTCCATGCCCACTTTGTCAACATCATCCTCTGTCACCCACTCATCAGAGGACACTGTTCTTCATGAATCCAACAACAATAACATGGGCCCTGCACATCCTTGTAACCCTCCTACCTTAGAGCAGGCTTTCACTATAACCATTCATACTGGATTTGGCCATTGCACCAACAAGAGCTATCATTGTGTTTCACAACATAATTCATCACAGAACATGGCAAGATAGAAGAACCCATATACTATGTTCTGATCATGACATACAACAATGTGTTTGTTTCCAAGACTTGCTTCCAACTCAGTCTGCCTGCCTTTGATCCTATGCAGAAGAACATTTGCAGTTTGAGCATAAGTGACAAAGTTAAGGGAAAACTCTGGGATGCTCTTGGCAATTCTCCGATCAGTGCTACACTCAGCACTGTGGGTGTTATGTCGAGCATTGCTTTCTAGAGTTCCACTAGGAAAAGCAGCCGATAGGTCTTATTGATGTAGCCTAGCAGGCAAGGGCTTAATTGGTGTGGCCTTCCTGGACAAGAGTATTGCTTGAAGCATTACTTGAGGGACCTTAAAGAAGGTCGGTGACTGGGCAAAGCACATGGATTAAGTGTGAATATGAGTAACTTCCTCAATGGTGAGGTGAGTGGAGGTCTCAAGGAACTGATGAAGGATTCTTGGAATGGACTAGATTATAATGTGAATGCGTAGAACTAGTTGGGGAATCCCAGTGTACATTGGAGGGGTTTATATACTTTTAAGGGAAGTGCACAGACCAGGACGGAATGATGGCATAAGAGAAAAGCGGAGTCCTGTAGGAGTTCCATGTCTAAAGAAGGGGCAGAGAGCTGCAAGAAGAGCAGAAAGGAAAGACATATAGGAAACCAGGTGGGGTCCATCCCAGAAGGAATACAGAGCTCCATGTCACAAAGGAAATGTGGGATCAGAAGAGCAGAAGAATATGGAATGTACGGAAGACAGAGACAGAAGTGGAAAAAGTCTGAGATGTATCTGGAAGGCAGGATTCCAATGGAACAGCAAGATCTATGCACAGCAGATAGAAGCCTAACCATGCAGAAAATCTAGAAAGAGAAACTGGATCTGAATGGGGGTGTCCAGGCATCAAATGGTATAGCATATGGGATGAGGTAATCCTCAAGGGGGATGGAGAGGTCATCAAATGGAGTTAGGGAAAAAGAGGGGATCTTATTGAGGGGCACAAAATCTGTAACATTACCCTCCTTGTAAAATTGATTCACCAAATCAAAACCCATGCTCGTTGGCCAGGGGGGGTGTTGAGTTCCTCCTCAAAGTCCAAACCCACTCCAGAAAGTTGGGTGGAGTTTCCTGTGGAGGAGCTGGGGGTAAAGTAGGGGTTGGAAGAGCAACATCCTTGAGTGTGGCCAGGGGCAGCCATATCGTAGTAGAAACAGATATACTGAGGACAGTCTGTGTGGAAGTGACCTTGCCCTTTGCAATGAAAGCACCTGTATTTGTGTCAAAGACAGTTGCCAAGGGAGGAGTCTGGGGAAAGGGGGTCCAGGACCAGAAGAGGGGTTGCAGAATTGGTGGAAGATCTACCTGCCACAAGAAAGTAAGTGATCCTGGCAACAAGAGCTGGAAGGTTCTGGGGAATAGGAGTGACAATGGGGTTGTGTCAGATAGGGACACAGTGGAAGAAGAGTGGACAGAAGGCAATGTCAATGAGGTTATCTCCATTGCCATGGATAGGGTGAGGTCCTGGACTATCTTGAGCTAGAGGCTCAGGTGTAGCTGGGAGGGAGTCAATGAGGCCAGTAAAGTGAGTAAGGTCAGCTCTAGAGAGGGTGTGTAGGACATTCTGGAAGTGAAAGTACATGGAGCCAGGTGGGAGGCTCCCAAGGATGCCAGGGAAGCCAAGAGACATGAGGAGTTCAAAGCAGTGGAAACGAAGTTCAAGAATGAGTTGTCCAATGTCAGCATTGCAATGCTTGTAAGAAGGTGGTTGTTCCACATAGATGTTGCAGAAGGCAATGTATACCCAGTACATGGAGATAGCTTCTTTGTGGGAAGGGGAATTTCACACAAACGCATGGTCCTTGATTTGTAAAGAGAGGTATGGGGTTTCAAGGAAGGTGACATAAAGAAGGTTGTGTTGGAGCAAGGGGAGTGCAAGGATGCAGTCAGCAGAGATGTTGGACATGGGGATTGGGGGAATGTTGGATGGTAGGACAAGGAGATTTTATAGATGGGCTCCTGAAGGCTGTACCCATTCAGATTACAAAAAAAGGAGGAGTGGAGTCCTGTCTGAGTGCTAAGGCCTTTAACTATGGGAATCTGAATTTGGAAGTGCAGAGCACCACCTACTCTGTTTGGGTATCATCCCAATTGGTAGCAGCAGTGGCCACACCCCAGGCATCAGTGGTGCCATTGTAGCTCCAATTTGGAGCATGGACACAGGTCAAGGGGATGAGCCCAAACTTGAAGTGTCTACTGAGAATGTCAATCATCCACATGTAAGGTGTGGTGGGGAAATGGAAGCAAGAGAGGAAGTAGAAACTGGCCATAGCAAACACAAAGATCATCTCTTGGGTGGAGAGGATGAGCTGCATGATCAAGTCTAGGGGGAGTTTGGAATTCTGAAGACATCATTGCATCTCATTTTATAGGCTTGTAGGATGTACTTGGTGTGAGCAAGATTGGAAGGGGATTTCCAAGTGTTTTCTGATAGGGGGTATCCTTCCCAACAGACATGGAACTGGCAGCAAGCTGAGGTTTCTCTGTGTTACAATACTTTTTCTCTTTCATACCTTCTTCCTTATCCGCACAATATGTCAAGTATACTATGATCTCTTTCCTTATCATGAGGAGGAGAGCAACTACCTACTTACCTTTGACACTCATGCTTCTCCATTACTTCTCTCTCTTTAATATCTTCCTTCTCCACGGGACTGTCTTCTCCTTTGACTGTTTCTCTTGTAACAGCCATGTGTTCCCATCCTTCCTTAAAGTTCTATGACATTCCTATTAGGTAATCCATAGTACTTAAATACCTATCCAGCCTATATCATCTCCTCATTCCTGTTCTGTGCAATTACAGCATCAGTCTTGTAATCCACAACTCATCTAGTTGTGACCTAGTCCTTTGCTATCTGATTCCCTTCATCCTGAAACTTTTTTGAGGATACTGTGTCTCTTTGTGAGTACCTCCCTCAAAGTAAGTAAATCCTTGACCTTGACGCAAATCTGTCAACTTGCGTAACAAAAGAACAGGAATCTCCTTTTGTCCCTCCAATTCAGGAGCAGGACCACCCCAGCCCACTCAAGATTTTCCCTTGA
>JBBPMA010000191.1:0-38081 GCA_038090075.1 Xanthoconium purpureum | reverse complement strand
CATTGATCGTCCGCTGGGTCACTTGGGTAGCGTACCTTGAGTTAGAATGGCTATAGTCTCGGAGTAGCTGATTTGGTCCAACATTGTTCCCTAAATCTCGAAGTGTCCAGAAGCCCAGCAGTGGAGCAAACGCGCGTAAACGACGGATGAGACAGTCGTAAATCAATCGAAACTGCAGTCTCCACAATAATACTACCCAACCGGTGGACTGTCTGGATGTAGGTTCCGAGTTAATTTCACGCTGAACAAGGACCCGGTTAACTGATCTTCTTTGGGCAGTTCATGCCAGGGAGTATGGCATTCAGTTCTTGATGTTCGTCGCTGAGCTGGTCTAGTACTAGCTGACTCTGATGCAGATGGGATGATTGCCGAATCTTCATTTCTGATCGAATCTAAGCGCTCCGACTCGGAGTGCTTTGGACTCGCTTACTTGCAGAAGGGTTAACAATTTCCTATGCGATACGAAGCATATGACGGCCCCCCTAGACTAGCTGCTATTTAGTGCTTCCGAAGCGGACGGGATGAATCGGAATTGCCCAACGCAATTCATCGGTCTCAGTGATAGTAAGTATTGTCACGTTAATATGTCTGCGCTGGCAACTGAAATTTAGGAATGCTCACTTCGCAGTTGACCTCAAACCGATTTTCCCAGAGAACATGCCAGAGGACCGCGGACGTTTTGAGAGAAATCAGTGCTTCGACGTCCCACACCAATCCCACACCGTCAATAGATCAGCCACAGTGCTTACCAAGCGGCACATGTGCGTGAGGCGGCTGGTGCCTTTGTATTGAACTTGTCCGATTCCCACGGATCGTTCTAGTTGATGGTGAGAACTCCGCCATGCCAGCTATCTTTGTGCTGAGTTTCCTTGAACCCTTCCACAGGTCATCACAGTCCTCCACGATTGTGAAGCTCGTAGTGGCAGCGATTGATGCGCCCCACCATGTTCGAGTCGGTTCGACCAACAACATTAATTGATCTAAGACTCCCACAAGTCTGACGCGTGGAACAGCGTTGAACCCACGGAACCAATGGTTTCCTCTCGATGCCTTTCTCTTCTTGGTGTTCCGTTCACACCACCGCACGGTGGTTTGTCAGACATTTGGTATACTCTCTGTCAGCCGGTTACCTGCCAAGTCGCAGCGCTTCCCACCCCTTGATTACCGACCAGGAATCGTTGGAGGAAATTCACGATTGACTAAATCCGTAATGCAATCGACACAATCGTTGGTGGGACATCTGTCTCACACAATGAGATAAAAGGATGCAACATGGTCAATCTCCATAACCTCGATCTTTTCCTGACACCCACCGAAGAGTAACAAAATGGTTTTGAAGTTGTATGGTTTCACGATATCTACCTGCACGCTCCGTGTGGCGGCCGTCCTCAAGGAGAAGAACGTGCCGTTCGAGTTCCATAATGTGGATCTCACCAAGGGTGAACACAAGGCCCCTGCCTTCGTCGCTAACCAACCATTTGGACAAGTCCCATACATCGTGCGTACGACGAGTGTCGAGGTACTTTGATTACTGATGTAGATAACAGGATGACGACGGGTTCGTTCTCTACGAATCCCGGGCGATCTCTCGGTACATCGCGACTAAATACGCTTCGCAAGGCACTCCTTTGATCCCCACTGACCCTAAGAAACTGGCCTTGTTCGAGCAGGCCGCATCCATCGAGACGTCCAACTACGACCACCTCGTAAGCGGTCTTGCATGGGAACTCAAGTTCACCAAGTAGGTACTAGACCCGGGCACCGAATAACTGTGGTCTGAGGTGATGCCCGATAGGTGGTTCGGTGGGAAGACGGACGAAGCTCGCGCCAAGTCGCTCCACGAGCAGCTCAAGACAAAGCTAGACGCCTACGAAGTCATCCTCTCCAAACAGAAGTACCTTGGTGGCGATGTTCGTTGCGCTACTTTTTGTTCAATTGTACACCTGCTAACATGAGACGACTCTGAAATCAGGAAATCACCCTTGCGGATCTCTTCCATTTGCCCTACGGTGCCATTCTCGTTGCAGATGACGTTGGCATCGACGAGTTCTCTAGCCGGCCCAATGTCAGCAGGTAGGTGGTTGAAATTTTATACTGCGTCAGTTCTAAACCGTTTGGTAGATGGTGGAAGGACATCAGTTCCAGGGCCTCTTGGAAAGCCGTCAAGGACGGTATCCAACTTTCAGCATTGTAATTGGAGAGAAACAGTGAATGGAATATGTACTGGTCATACATTATCTTGATGTTACGGGTGCTCGCTGTCGCTGCTAGGAACAACGCAATTTTTGCTTGAACATGTTTGTCAGACTCATAATCAGAGCCTTTTGCAAGAGATGCCATTACCTTGAGCACTCTGCGCAACAGTACAGTGAATTGATCGTGTACTTAGGTTACTAGGTAGCATCTTATATCTTTCGGCAAGATCCGAGGCCATGTTCGCGCGCTATGTACAAGTTTATTGTGGTCACTGGCCTCTCATCCCCTTCTGCACCCTCGGAGGTCAGACTCACCCCAGACCGCGCCCTCTCCAGTTGACGGGAACACGAAAACAGGAATAACTCATCTGATCGAGAACATCCTTCCTGTCCATCATCTTCCTTGCTCTTGAGTGCTCGAATGCTTGCAGCATGGAATGAAAGGTGTGCCACGTCGGACCCTTGTCAATAATTCAATGTGTCACGAGGAGCGTGTGTAGAGGAGCACCGTGAAATCAACACTGGTTTCCGAGTACGTACTGGATCTCCGGCTCCGGAGAATCTTGTCATTCAGACCTGTCTCATGAAGCGAGGAATCCAAGGTGCGTTACGATTCTTTTCGATAATTCAACATGTCACGAGTGTGTAAGGAACACCGCGGTACCGACACCGGTTGCCGTATAACTAGCCCTTAAGCTTGCACGTATGCCCTACTGATCCATTTCAATTTCATCTAAAATTTGGGTAGGAACCCACCTCGTCCTGCTGTTCTTCCCCTTCAGGTCCGCCTTTCGTGGAGTTTGAAATCGGATGCAACACGACCTTATCGATGTTTTTATGTGACGTATTTATCAAGAGGAGCGTGTTACATGAGGAATGGCACACCACTAAAATTTTGGTTTGGGGGCAGATGGAATGGCATGATCAATCTGTCCACAACGTTTTGACGGGCTGTATGTACACACGTAACGTCCCAGGAATACCCGCCACGGTATTGTACCAGCGTGGACTATAAAGAGTGAGTCACTTTATCCCAAGTACCAGCGACCTCTCCGGCCTGTGACGGACACCGCTGAGCTGCAGTCTTTTCCCCCTTGCACACTCTGAATTCTTAACCCATTTGGTCAATCGTGAGCCTCCCTTTCAATCGTCGTATGCGTCTAACTGCTCGTTTAGCCGAGTTATCGGTTTCTGAAGAGATTCTATTGACTTCGCTACTTATGGATGACGACAATACTTCAGGAGTAAGTCGCGCCACTAGCTGAGGAGTTGGCATTAATAATGAAGTCCAATTGGTGTAGCTTGCTTTCGTGTATGAGGACACTCTGACAATTGATCTCTCGCATCTTTCCGAGAACGATGCAAAGAGGGCAAAAAAGGAGGTCACGGTTGCCAGATACCATGCCGTTCGCGATCTCCAAATTTCACGACAGCCAAGTGTCTACAGGCCCCACGGTGGAAAGTTCTTTTCCCTGGGGGATCGTAAAACGTTTATCGCCGCCGATGTGTTTGACGATCGCCTCAAAAACGAGGAGAGTCGCTCGAAGGATTTTACGTTTTACAAGGAAAATGGTATCGACTCAAGGCCCTTCCTGACTTGGGACCCTGAGGGAGACCTCAAAGCTATACCTGGTTCTTTACAAGCACCAATATCCGAGGAATACGACGACAATTTGTGGTTCCTGAAATGGAAAAACGCTGCGTTCAACCGTGATGGCAAGCCCCCCGGAGATTTCAGTCCTTATGCCCGCTTCTTGCTGAAACCCTCCGAAAACCTCAAAAGCAAGAAAGGTTTCAGAGTCTACTTCACGCCTTCTGAAGAACACTTCTTCGGCATTGACGCAGATAGACTACGAACCATTATCGAAGCCAACCCGGAGCCTATCAATAACTGGGCTTCGTGGAAAGTTATCAACGTTACGCAGGCAAAGAAGCTGGGCCTCAAGCTCGTCGGTCACCATTTCTTGCTGCTCTACTATACGTGGATGAAGGTCGACCATTACAAACAGCTTTGGCGGGAGTTCGGGGCGGATGACCTCTTGCACGCATTCCCTCCGGATGGCGATGTGGCCCCAGATGTCTACGGGAAAATCGATCGCGAGACGCTGCAAAAGAGGAAAGCTAAATTGCCGGTTAATGGCGAACCAATCACGATCACTTCGCAGAAGATTAGGGGGGCCAAACAGGGAGGTGGCAGGAAAACCACCAAATCTGTCATGGGTGAAAGTGCCACACCGGTAGGTTATCTGTGAGCTGCCGTAGCGTTGTCGTACCGTTGACCATCACTATCCTTGGACAGATTGCCATTGACCTTTGGGGAAGGAACTTCATCAAGACTAGTTTCTCCAAACAGTCGGAAGCTGAGGTTCGCAAGGCTCTCGGATCAGAAACTGTGGCTGACTCAAGTTGGTAGTGGTTGCATCGGTCGGCTTTCTCATACGGTGGCCTGAGTGATAAACCGGACAGCTCGGATGACGCCAACAACCTTGTTTTTGGAACATGGGAATGCAACACAGACATGATTCGCGTAGAGAACGTAATCAAAGGCATAACCCGTGGGAGCAGCGAGGGGGGCGACTACAGAGGAACGCTGAGAACGACAACGATGGCCTCGGGGGCCGTTGAACGCTTTGGACTAGGAAAAAAAAATACACAGGCGACTATTCCAAGATGGGTCGACCCAAAGAAGTACAGTAAGTTATGCGAGGTTTTTTCCATGATGATACCTTACGCGAACGATAGCCTGGCTCTGTTTAGCTTTGCACTATGAATATGTGATGAACCCGAAGGAGTGTCCCTTGGTCAGTGAATTCAGACGTTTCGCAACACTAGTTGACAGTTCCCGCCAGCGTGAGACTGTTGCACAGTGCATTCAATTTGATCCATGGTCTCTCTATGTCCCCCTTTCGGTAGAGCCAGTTCTCGACGATATGATCATGAAGTATCTATTGACTGGAGGTACTTCGGCCTCAGTTTCAAATCTATCAGTAGCACATCCGATCATGAAGCGGTCTCTCGCTTCCGATATCAGTAACCCCCTGCCGAGTCTTCTTCCTCCCCAGTACAGTTCTGACGCATGCAGAACACTTGCATGGAATGCTCCTATCAAAGACTTACCTTCCATCGAACTTCCCGAATTCACTCTCGAATCACCCACGATTGCACAGGTCTCCAGAAAAGGCCCACCTCCCATCGATCCTCGCGAGTTCACTCTCGCACCGCCCACGATTGTACGTGTCGCCAGAGAAGGCCCACCTCCCATCGATCTTCGCAAGTTGACTCTCGACTCACCCACGAGTGTACATGTCGCCAGCGAAGGCTCACCTCCCATCGAGCTTCCCGAGTTCACTCTCGAATCACCCACGATTGCACAGGTCTCCAGAAAAGGCCCACCTCCCATCGATCCTCGCGACTTCACTCTCAACTCACCCACAATTGCACAGGTCGCCAGCGAAGGCTCATCTTCCATCGAACCTCCCGAGTTCAGTATCGAATCACCTACAGTTGCACAAGTCGTCAGCGAAGGCCCACCTTCTATCGAACCTCCTGACTTCGCTATCGAAGATGAAACATCCGTCCCTCAGGGCGGCTTTGTTCTACAGGAGAAGTCGCTGCTATTCGGCACCACTGTGGTTGGCATATTGGAGACGTGGATGGGTCCCCCACCCGTAGGTGTGGTCGTCGGCATTGAACCTCCATCCATCAATTACGTGACCGTGGAAGGGGATTTCCACATGTCTACGCTCATTCCACTCCTTAAAGGCACACCATTCGACAACATTACTTTCCGCAACGTCTCATTATACCATCAAAACTATGCCTTCGACAAGACCAAGTCTATCGGATGGCACTTTAATGCCGATCTGTTTATCGATTCCTCTTGCGGCCTATTGCACGACATTCTCACCCGCGCGCTGCAAGTCGAAGAGCCCGTTCTCAGCGTACATGCGTCGTTCGGAGAACGGCAGAGCTGGAACAAGCCACTCAACATGCACAGCTTCGTTCTCGAAGGGGTTTTCGCTGACCTGACGATTTCCTCTGTCTCTGGACTCACTTTGACATCGATCGGTGTTCGATTGCTGGGAATCCGAGGATTTTCGCTTAACCCAGAGCCTCATTCTACTCTCTCTTACGGCTTTGGCGTCTTCGGAAAGATGAAGTTGGATGTCCCGGGATCCGTAATTCCGTTGGATTTAGATTTCGAGATGGGACTTTATGGAAAATACGTCAGTCTCCGAGCAGAAGTATCTGGTGGAATATGGAAAGATGCACTGGGGGTGACGGGCCTGCAGGTAAGTTACATCCTTGCCGTGTGTCGTTCAGACACTAACGGATAATAAACATAGCTTGCAGACGTCGTATTTGCGACCACTCTTTCCGCCACTTCTCCCTGGAAATCGTTTGCATTCGACGTATCCGCTACATTCTCTTATCTTAGTTCGCAAGCATACCTACAAGGTTCCTATGCCTCAGGCGGTCAGTTTGCACTTACGGCGGAACTCGACAACTTTGGTACTGAAGAAATCCACGCCATATTCGCCGAACTCTTCAACGACACTGTCACATTGCCAGATATCGATATCCACATCGGGTCCGCCATCTTATCTATCGCATCTGGACAAGGTGTTCGGGTGTCTCTTCATGATGTCAATGTCGCAGGTCATACAGCTCTGTCCGTCGACGTCGCCTTCACCACCTTAGGGATTTCGCTGTCAGGCGCATTATCAAGCCATGAAGTCACGTTTGGTGATGTGCAGCTGCGCAATGCCTCACTCGAGCTCGCATTCTGGTCAGTTGGGAAAAAGAAGAATGCTGATATCATGCTCAGCGGAACCCTGGATGTCGACTTCCTGGACCTTGCGATCACAGCAGCAGTCCACCTCTATCCTGGCCAGAATGGAGTCGAATGGGCTGTCGTGGCCGAACTCGATGCGCCAGGCCGACCATTTGCTATCTCGGATGCCGTTTCAGGGATCAAGAACACCTTCCTCGACTTTTCGTTGAGAAATGCTGTGTTCATTGCAGCATCAAAGGACGACCCGGTGATCAGTCAACCGTTGCCGTATGTCGTTCGGAAAGGTTAGCATCCTTTACTCTTTGATTCAATGTCCTGCTCACGAAAATGCTGTATCAGGTGTCCAACTTTTCGGAGTAATCGACAGCATTCCAGCCCTGAACCAATTGCTTCGCCAAGACGTTAAAGGCCTGGTACTGAACGCGGGATGGTCAAAGACTTCCGGCTTCAATCTCATGGTGTCCTTACCCGCGGAAGCTTCTCTGGATCTTGGAAATGGTGTCCGGACAGCTCCCATTACGCTCGGAATCCGAACCAACCCTGTCGAACTCGCTGTCACGACTAGGTTGAAAGTGCGTGTGGAGGACTCGACCCCATTATATTTCAGCTTTGTGCTCGCTGCAAACATGACTGGTGCAAGTGCATCAGCGCAGATGGAGGGCTGGTGGGTCAAACCTTTCGGGATCGACAACCTCAAGATCGGGCCTGAAGTTAGACTCTCAATCGAGATCATCTACAGCGTGTTCTTCACCACCGGAACGCCAAGGTATGCCAGCTGTATCTCATTTATGTTGACATCGCAGCTCACATGGATGAAGCGGCTTCGGCCTTGCGGGTGGTCTTAAGATCGGGAACATTCAGGCCAGGCTCGCGATGAATGTCAGCGAAGACCCGAGACGTATGTATCACCGTTTGCCAAACGAGCCGAGTGCTGATCAGTTCCAAGGCCAAATGTTGTTTGGAGAGGTGAAGAAGCTCGACATATCAGACGTGGTAACACTAGCTGGGGAGTTAGTGCAGCAGGACATTCCCAAGATCGCAGATGGCCTTCTGAAATTCGAGGAACTGAAACTGTACATATGCCCATATGGTGTGGTGGTAGGCAAAACAACCTATCCACAAGGGTTCTCGTTCAAGGCCGACTTGCTGTTTTTTAATAAACGGGCTAACATCGAGTGCAGTACGTATACGTGCATCTTCTGAGACGCTCCAGTTCCGAAACTGACCATTGTGACAGCGATCGACAAAGCCAACAAGTCAATTGATATTATCGGAGGCGTCGACAATTTCGAACTCGGTCCTCTGTCTGTACGCGGTTTGAAAGGTCCGCGTGCAGAGTTGCAGTGCCATATTGGCGCCTCCAAACAGCAATTGATTATCGACGGCGCTATCAGCCTTTTTGATATGCAGGCGCAGACATATATCAATGTCCAGTTCTTACCCGAACCTATATTTAAGTTCCATTTGTGAGGATCCACACCAAATTTTGAGGATGTCGATCGCTGATTCTTGCCTGCAATACAGCTTACTGGAGTTCGCCAGCATATTTATATTCAAGCTCGATGCTGAATTGCTTGGATCTATCCACGACCGGCTTTCTGACGCCGACTTCTCGCTCCACGCTGAGCTCGAAAACGACATTCTCGACTACATCTCGCAGCACATCATCGAGCAATTTGAGGCCGCCAAGCAAGCCGCCACCGAAGGCCTCGAGTTCGCGCAGAAGAAAGTCAAGGAAGCTCAGAAGGATTGGGAACAATCCGTTTCGTTCGCCGAGAAGAAAGTCAAAGATGCCGAAAAGGAGTGGAAGACATACGAGCAGAAGATCCGGAGCTCCAGTCAACCCGTGATCGATCACTACCTCTCAGAGATATCTCGACTTGAAGGCGAAGTGGACAAAGCTCGCAGCAAATTTGACAACGCTATGCAGGACGCTCAAAGTACATTAGAAGAAGCAAATAGAGACCGTGCTTCCAAAATGGCAACTGCCGAACATGATGTCGAGACTGCGAGGCACAACATGAACCGAGATATCGACAAGGCGGAACAACAGCTCGTCTGGGCCAAGAAGGGTCTCGAAAACGCATTTGGCGATGCTCAGAGAGACATAGATTATGCGCAGCGAGATGTCGACCGCATCGAGGGAGAGATCGATAGCACGAAAGGAACAATCTGGGAGTACGAGGCCGCATCAGGGTGGGAGCTTTGGAAGAAATCCGCGATCCCCGCACTCTGGATCGAGGTCGGCGGTTTGGAGACAGCAAAGGGTGTTGCAACCGGTTTCCTGGAAATTGCTCGTGGCGTCCTGAAAGGCTCAGAGTTCCTTTCAAAGG
This sequence comes from Xanthoconium purpureum, assembly GCA_038090075.1. NCBI lineage: Eukaryota > Fungi > Basidiomycota > Agaricomycetes > Boletales > Boletaceae > Xanthoconium > Xanthoconium purpureum. Next base: position 28,758 of record JBBPMA010000191.1, on the reverse strand, counting down.
AGGCTGGCGTTAATACAGCTCGTGGGGCTTTGGAATTCGCCAGGGCAACCGGCCAGGCTGCTCTTACTACAGCGGTGAATACACTGCAAGGAGCTGATGAAGCAACTGGTTTCGCTGTTCGCCAGGCCAAAAATGTCGTGGAGGATGTACAAACGGGAGTCGACTCTGTTGCTTTCGAGGCAGCCAAAGGAACCTTGGAACAATTCAAGAACTTGAACAAAGCCGCCTACGAAGCAGCCATGCAGGCGATTGAGGGGTTGATGGATAGCGTCGCATTTGTTGCTTTCAATACCGCCAAAGCAGGGCTTGAAGTCGCGAGGAGCTCAACTCACCTACTCGACCTTGCAAATGATGCGCTGTTGGTCGCGGAGAAAGCATCACAAGTTGCGTTGACCACCCTCGAGACGTTTGTCGAGTATGCCACCCACGCGGTGGACATCAAGAAAATCGTTCTCTCGGGCACCCTTCGTGGCATTGTTGGCATTGGCGGCGCTCACTCTCGGCCTCTTTCCGCCGTCATCCAAGGATACATCTTGGGGGAGTGGTTTGACCTTCGGGCCGAGTTTGATCCCAGAGAGCCCGTCCATTTCATTACCGCGATCTTTAAACAGTAAGTCGATGATATACTTTACCAGTGGTGCCCGTGCTAAACGATTTTTGCAAGGCTATGGGATAAGATCCCAGAGGGTGAGGATCCCACCATGATGCTGGCGCCTGCCGAGTCTGAACACGGTACCGGAGAGACGGCCATATCGGTTCAAATGTCGCAGGAGATTCCGTCCGAAGAGCTTCTAGGTGTTGTTGAGCACTCGGGCTTTAAGGGTCTCAAAAGCACCTTCCTCATTGAACGACCACACGTCGTGGACTTGCTCGTTGACGGATCCCGAACTGCATCCGGCCACATACCTCGAGGGTCGTTTAGCGGCAACCCAATGCTGCCCACTTTGGCCGTGGCCAAGAAGGCACTCGCCTTGATGCATGAAGAGAGAGAGGTTTCAGTCTTTCGCGATGTTCATCATCGTCATGAACTCGGATTGCCATAGATGACGTGATGGATTTTGGGGGGTTGGTTTCAACACACCGCCTCTGGGAAATATAATTTGTACTTGTACCAATGATTGATTCTGTGTAGTACTGCCGGCGAAGTGAAGCTAATCAACGGGGTTTATCAACGTTGATCGATCAACAACGGCCAGTATTGAGTAGCAAAAACTCAACGGTTGATTAGGGTTGATTTGGTCCATTGTGCAATGGTAAATTCCCCGTAGAGTAGCACTGTCACTAGCGTAACATATATTGTAGGCTCTGGACTAGAGAATGGTCGTAGTCTAACAAGTAACTTTTCTTCTTGCAGCACCTGCGGTTGGGATCCGAATGTTTTTGGCTCTGAATATCAGAATCAGACACATTCGTTGAGGGTTGTGGGTTGTGACCGTGGTGCTGACTCGGATTTTAGGGGTCCAGGTCGTGACTCAGACAAACGTGAGGCAAACTCGGGAGAATCTCGTTTGTCGTCCAGGCCAGAGATCGACTACAATACAGTCCTGACCGTAAGCGCTATCCCGCGATAACTTTTCACCCTGTGTGGAAGCCATTTGGTTCTATCCAAGTCATATTAGCCTGAGTGAAGTGATCATCGAAATCGGGCAAGAATCGTGAGAACATTGGTGTCCAGTAGTCTCACGTAATACATTCCCCGTGAAACCAACTTTCGACATTGTCACTGGCAGTATTGAACATGGACGATTCAACGGTAGAAGATGACAAGAAACGATTCGAGCCCGAGGCAGCACACGAGGAGGACACGCAGCCTGATCCTGACGAGGAGCTCATGTTAGACAGAGGGAACGGTAGAGTTTGGTTGGTGAAGGTGAGCATGAGTCTGATTCAGCTTCAACACACGAGGGCCGAAACGAGCTTTATTCTGTCTCCCTAACTTTGAAGAGTCTTGTTTTGCCACGCGTCTCACGCTCATTTTGAAAGATACCTAAACACTTGATGGCACGATGGGCAGCTATCGATAAGGAGGACGTCCATCTCGCGACGATACGTATCTATCAGAACGCTGTTAGCTCCACCGGACGGTCTCCACGCATATTTCTCTTTCTACCACCCGACCCGAACGACCCGACCCCTCGCGCAGCGGACCTACCCTCTTTTCCTCCGGATGCCGCGCACATACCTGTCGGGGAGAACGGCGTCCACGTAGACAGATACGAGTTGGAGATGGTGAACGAATCTGTGGAGAACCAACTTGTTGTCGCCGAACGTCCCAAAGACCCCATCCCTCCTGCCCCAGGGACGGCTACTGCGCATACCTACAATCCTCGTGCACGGACGACAATCTTGACGGGTCGCATCAAACACGAATGCAGTTTACGACCTCTTTTCAACGAATCGTACAGGCGACAAATGCGGGAAAGAAGTCGTGCATACAACACCCCACGAAGACAAATTCGCATGATCGAGGAGGCGGGCCTCAGCGGTGGCCGTGGCGGAATCAACAGGTTGAGCAGTGGCGTAGCCACTGGCTCATTCGCTGATATGATCGTCAGCGTCCATTTTTATTGTACAAGTAACCCGCTTATGATTTGATTAGAAAACCAAACCGAAGCCTGTCAAGGGTACCTTTGAACGCATGGCTCGTTTGCCGCGGAATCAGTTGTTGGATTTGTTGTTCCAGCTTTTCCGCGAGCAACCACGTTGGAGCTTTAAGCCTCTGAGGGAGCGGACTCAGCAGCCCGAGGTCTATCTCAAGGAAGTACTGAACGAGATTGCCACGCTTCATCGTAGCGGGGAGTACAACGGCATGTGGGAGCTCTCGGAAATCTTTGCCAGAGAAGGGGTCAGTGTGGATATATCGTATCGTTACTCTGCTGCTGAATTGCTGAGTTACTCTAGGTCAAAGCAGAAAATGTGCCTGGCCCGAGCTCCGGGGCAAACGGCGATGTGGCAATGGAAGACTACGACGACGATGACGATGACGAAGACATGGAGGAAGTTTCGTAGTTTTGCGATAGCATTGAGTTGTTCCTAGATATATATTTGTGAGTGCAATGCATTGCTAGCGTATGTCGCGCTGCTAATTATATCAGTACTGTACTTGTCTATATTTGGACTAGCGAAACATATAAGTTGCGTTGGGCTGCGGCGCTGCGAATGCGGGTATACAGCGTATGAGTCATTCCGACGGGTCAGATACGCGTCATTGCAGTGCCTGACAGAAATAAGTAGTGGGCCGCCCCGTGTGGCCAATTAACAAACCCCGAGACTTGTTGGCTGCAGCCATCATGCCAGTTTCCAACCCGCCCCTACTCGGTGACGGGCACGGAAATTATAGGATACACTTGGTAGGAAATAGTGGTACGTCAATCCAACTTGAGTCTCCGAGGTTTCAGTGGTTTCGAAGGAATGGCTCCTAGGAACAGGAAAGGTGGGTTTTGCAAAACTCTCGTTGAAGCCCTTGGGGTACACGATCCCTAGACCACACTCGGTGCCTACCTTTCTGCAAAGTTGAATGTTCCTCACATTGCCCTCGACCAAGTCGCGTGGAAACCCGGATGGCAAAGGACGCAAGACGATGAATTCAAAGAAAAAGTCGAAACATTAATGGCGCGGGATATACGGGGCTGGATTGTAGACGGAGATTACCGAGCACTGGGCACGTTAGTCCCTGATAACGCGACGGACATCATATGTGGGTTCGGCAGACCTGCCATGCTCCTCGCTTACCGTTTCCCTTTCGATTGTCGACAGGGCTAGACCCGCCGTTACACTACTACCTTCCACGCCTCCTCTGGCGCACATTGACGCGCCTCCTCGACCTCACTCCCTCATGCGCCGAAGGTTGTGAGGAGACCTGGGGAGAGGTTTTCTCGAGTGAGGGTATCGTGTGGTTCTGCGTAACGAATCACGCGATTGCAAGGACCAAGTATGCAGCGTGGCTGTCACGGATGACGTTCGAAGGCAGAGGCAAGATGAAACGTCTGGACGAATCTCGTGGCGAGCTGGCTAGATGGAAGGAGGGTCTTGAAGGGCATCTTCGGCAAGTGTAGTTTATCTGGTGTATTTTCAATGTGTAAAGCAGCATGTATGATAACGAGCATTTCTGGAGATTGTGATACACCCCGCGCCGGGCCCCACGAAAAAAGGGTCATGGTAGTCGCATGCAAGGCAAACTGTCTGGAACCCGTTTTCCGGAAATGGCAAGTTGATTTCTGTCACATGACGACGATGCGCTCAATGTTGTGCCGTCGGAGCTGACATAACCCGTCCCCTTTCCATCACTGGTGAATTCGAGGACGTGTTGGTTTACGAGTCGATGGATCCGTGGAGCTACTGCATTCGAGAAGCTTAGGGCCCCCCCCTAGGCAGTGCGCCTGACGGTATCGCGTATCAGCACAGCTTATGCCTGAGTCATTCTGACAACGTCACGTCACAAAAATAGTGGGTCCGCCTCGGGTGCCCAATTGATATTATTGAATCCAGCCATCATGCCAGCTCTCAACCCGCCCCTCCTTGGTGACGGGCATGGAAATTATAGGATACACATAGTAGGAAATAGTGGTACGTCAATTCAGCCTGGGTGTCCAATGTTTCAGCGGTTTCGAAGAAGAGCTCTTAGGGACAGGCAAAGTGAGTGTTGTACAACTTTCCTTGAAGCCCTCAGGGTACAGATTCCCTAGACCACTCTCGGTGCCTATCTCTCCGCGAAATTGAATATTCCCCATATTCCCCTTGACGGGGTTGCGTGGAATCCCAGATGGGAAAAAACGCAGGATGAGGAGTTTAAGGGAAAAGTCAGAACACTGATGGCGCAGCATACCCGAGGTTGGGTTGTGGATGGAAATTACCGAGTGGTGGGAACAATGGTCGCTGATAACGCGACGGACATCATCTGTGAGTTCTCGGGTGTGTCGTATTTCTCATTTACCATTTCCTTTTCTCGTCGACAGGGCTAGACCCGCCGTTGTACCATTACCTTCCCCGCCTCCTCTGGCGCACACTGACGCGTATTCTTGGTCTCATTCCCCTATGCGCTGAGGGCTGTAAAGAGACTTGGGGGGAAATTTTCTCGAGTCAGGGCATAATCTGGTTCTGCGTGAAGAAGCACGCGATCCTGAGGGCGAAGTATGCATCGTGGCTGTCACGGATGGGGTTTGAAGGTGGGGGGAAGATGAGACGTCTGGACGAATCTCGTGGTGAGCTGGCTAGATGGAAGGAGGGCCTTGAAGAGCATCTCCAGCAAATGTAGTTGATCTAGTGTATTTTCAACGGATGTAGTAGTACGTATGATATTTCTGTGTTTCGGTAGATACCTAGGAACATCCCCTCAGAGGCAAGAAGAGCACGACTAACCCTCGGGTATCCATGTCCCTACCCGTACCTTTTGCGGGTTTACCTGCGGTACAGCTGGTGACGACACGGGCGCAGGCAAGCGAGTGTCGACATACGTGCGTCAATGGAAATAATGACAGGGGAGGGGGATGGATGGGCATAGGCAAGCAAGCGTCGAAGTTCGCGTGTTAATGGATGTTGTTGACGTGCCTGCATCGACGTGGGTGGGCGGACGATGGCTGGGTTTAGTCTAAAGATTGCTCATGCTCTTACGACTGACCGGTGACGCTACGATAAGCACGGGAGGAGACCGGAAGCGGGTCGAGAACGAAACAAGAACTTTGTGGTACATATCAGTATTTCTGTCAAGCGTACGGAAAACTATGGTCAAACAGATCTAGTTCTACACTCCTACTTGATCCGCGAGACGTTCAATGTCGAGCGCTAATCCCCATATACGTTTGTGATTCTGCATCGACCCGGATCGCATACACCGCCAGATGTACACCCAATCGAGCCCAGTAGGAAAGCCCGTGGACAGCGGAATGTGTGCACTCCTTTTAGAGGCAGAATATGCCCGGGGACCGTTGGCTGAGGGCTTTCTCTGATTCTTCATCGGGTTTTTCTCGTTTTTCTTCGGCGTTTGGGTTAGTACAGGGATCCACCACGGCGCATTGTTGTACATCCATATGCGCGCCAGGTAGTCATCTCCTAGGATCTTCTTGCGCAGCGAACGCGAAGTGCTCGCAAGGTTGAGAAGCACTTTGAGGGGTAGGAGTGAGATGATGTGAATGAGTACTTCAGTGGGGTTACTTTCGATCGTCGAACAACTCGCAGATGATTCAACCCCGGAGAGCCACAAGGGCTGTTCGTCCTCCGACGGAGAAACCGGGAAGCTGTCGAAAACAAATCAGAAACTATTCTAATGCGCCGCGCAGAATGGAGACTTACCGATCGGGAGCTATCCACAACCACAAGAGTCCGTCGAACAGCAACCGTTGTTCTGCGATCTCGACATCTCCGATTTCTTCAAGCTCTGAAAGCAGTTGCTTTGTGAGCCATTCAAAGATAGGCCACGCTTGCAGTTGCAGTTCTACAAATTTTCCGTAATTGATACCTTCGAGGTGCGTCGCGTCCAACGGGTTATTCCGTTCCCATGCGAGCTCCATCAACGGTGTCATCCGGCCGCGCGTAGCGAGAGCCAAGATATCAAGTGCGAACGTTTAGACCATCGCAATGTCCGGATCCGCGCCCCCAACCATGTAGAACCAATCTTTCTTGAGCTCCGCAGGTGGTTCCACCTCGCCGCAATCCTCAAATCCCTCTCCCATAACACAATGGGGTAGGACACGAATGTCGGTCTCGGGATTCCAGTCGTCTTCATATGGCTCGCCGGAAGGATATATCGGACCGATGATAGAAATATCATCTTGTGAGTCGAGCTCGTGTTGGTCTGCAAGAGCTTTGAGCGCGCTTGTTACGGTTGGTCCATATTCAATCTTGTCGTCATCGGAGGGGTCGGAAGTTAGAGTGTCCGCGACTTGAGGAGTACAACCCGATACCTTGGATCATAATTTATGGGTACATAAGCAACCGCGATCATGTTGATGTGTGACAAGGTTGGACTTACAAGGCAGTATCTGGTAGACGCCCCCATTATTCTTATGAGCCAAGCGTTTGTCTACATGGGCCAGGTAGAGACTGAGGGGTTTGGTTAAATGTTGTTTCGGGTCCAGATGGCAGTGCTTCAATTCGAAGACCGAACGCCCAAGCAAACGCCTCCCGGCAAGCAAGCGTGATAAGCACTGCATGGTTTGAAGATCGAAACTTGCAGTAAAATACTTTTCAGTCTACAACGAAGAAAGACGAGGCGCCAGCTTGCTTGCGCCTTCTTGCCCAAACTCCACTCTCGAGAGCGTGCCAACTCGCTCGCTGGCGCATCCCTGGGCCTTCTCGTCCAAGGTCCACCACCTGCATGCTGTGCTTGGCGTTGAGTGTGGCAACGCTTGATGACCGAGCGCGAGCCCCACTGGATCGTAGACTCGGGACAGTCATTGGATAATGGCTCGTCCGTAAGTAGACGGGGCGTTAGCTTGGGGTCACGAGTTGTCAGATCGCTACGAGGTAGGAATTTTTAATTGACAGATACGATTGTGTAACCTGCACAGGTTGTCAAAGAAATGGAATTTTCTTTCAGGCTTACCATGTGTTTCATATCATATACGCGACTGCAAACTCAAAGTTTGCGGTTTGACATGAACATTCCTGTGTTCATCGAACATTTGATTGTCGTCGCGCAAGGCTGGAATGACTCCTTTTCTTATTCCGCCATGTGGCATGTTGATTATCCTTCGGTTCTGCGGAGTTGCCACCCGTTCCCAGAAACGGTAAGTTGATTTTCGTCACGTGACGACAACACGCTTGATCACCGTTGTAAAGAGCTGCTCATTCTTTGTTTTGGGCTTTGTCCCACATCCCGTCTTTGGTTTGCGCATACTTTCCAACCTGTCTAATCATGGAAATCATCTCTCTGAAACTGCTCCTTGCGCACTGGCTAGCCTTTTTTGCTGCCCTACAACAGTTCTTCTGGAACTACACGCCGCAACCTTTGTTGTCGGCCGTCCTTCCAAAGCTCATCGAAGATGGCTCCAAGTTCTCGCAAAGCGTTTGGATTCCCAATCCACCCGACTATATTGATTTCGTGGACCTTGCGACGATATGTTTTGCCCCAACGACCTTTCAACGACCTATAACTATGAATGTTTCCTGCACTATTGACCGTCCAGGCTATACTTTAGGTGATTTTGTTTCGCCACATCACTATGTATTCCCGGAAACCTCCGTTTGGCGAACTGCCATTCCCGATGTGGAGGTGCCTCCAACGCCGCCGTTGGCAGAAGTTGAGGTAAGCTCCCGTGCGCTCAAAGAAAGTGTCTGACTTGCTCCCGAGCAGGACCATCACACACAAAATAACATGACTTCCTACGGTGCCCGCGGGCTCAGCTTTTGTCCTGCCATGGCTGGTATCGTGTACATTCAATCGCTGTTGCATTTGTATATGTTATTGATGGTGTGGTGGTCGTTCTTGTCTAACACATGAAGACTGATTGCTGGATTAGATTCCTTCCATTTGCCATCACTGGTTCGAGGACGTGTTGGCTTACGAATCGCTGAGCCCCGCGGAGCTACTGCATTATCCCTCGTTGCTTTACGCGAGTCTGTGGACAGTTCCTTGTCTCCTGTTTCGATACGCGGCTCCTAAGGCTGTCTCGTGTCTTTCCCGCCCTCAACGAGTTGCTCGCAAAGCTCATCCACCTATTCCAAGAATCGTACTCACACGAGCCGATGGAGAAGCTGTTCCAGTTAACTTTGTGGAAGATTGCCCACCGGATTTGAACATTGACGTTGGGTCTTCCTTTGAAGCAGCGAACTTGGAGATGGGTGGCGATTGGAATGCAGCTTCCGGTGACCGGGAACCACTGGACTTACAATCTCTCATTCCCACCAGCGAGAGCTGCGTTGCGACAGAATTCGAGGCGCCGTGGCTACCTCTGCGGACGGTTTCTCACCAGGGCGGACACCAAAGCGGAGTTACCGAGAACCAGAACGGTTTGGGCATCGGAATCGAATCGCCCGACCCCAAGCTTTCCGAGGACGAGGACTCCCGACTCTTTGTAAACAAGATCCCTGACGAGCAACTACAAACTTCTCCTGATCTTGTCGAGGCCATCAACGAATCTCTGCAGTCGGTCGACAAAGGTGTTGCTATCCTTCCAATCCTCAGATCGGATACACCAACTGGAGCGCCGAGCGATTGCGATGTCGAGGAGCGAACGAGCGAATTTAAAGAGATAACCTTCCCAGAGACTCAGGTTGACGACGCTGGCCAAGACGACACAGACAGCCCTGAAGAGCGGGAGGAACCGGACCAGGATCATGAGGCCCTTAGCTCAATCAGCCTCAGCGATGACCCCGCCCCCGTCAAAACACGAACGTTACTGGAGACCATGGACGAGACGAGCTCATCTGCGGGATTGCAAACTCCGATGAAAAAGGTACAATTCCTCGTTGGCGATAGTTCAGAGACGGAGGAGATGGAAGACCGTCGGCAAACATCCCCAAGCGTTCCTCAGGTAGACGAATATATCCGCGACTGGGATCTTAGAAGCCAACCTAAGGGCGATGGTGTTGCGACCCCTTTGGTGCCTTTTGATACCTCGGCGGGCGAGCAAGACACAACATCCCTGGTGCAGCTCACAATGCCAGTCCTTTCGGCGGTATCTGACGGCGGACGGGTTGAAGAGGACGACGTTCTCGCGGAGCCTTTCTCGCCTTCCTCAACCAACGAACCAATCGTTAACCTCCCCTCGCTGGTGACACCACGTGAAGACATGCGATTTGAGGAAATGGATCTTACGGTTCTCACTGCGCTGGTTGAGGATGTTGCGACACGGTCACCGCCTCACATATCTCCCCCGATCACACCTGTCGTGGTTATCAATACGAACTTTAACGTCGAAGTAGAGGAGAGGTCGAAATCGCTTGGAACTGAAGAATTGGGCCCGGGTTTGCCGGATGTGGGTCGCACGGCCGGGACCTCGAACGAAAAGGGTGAAGCATGTGAAACTGTTTCTCCAAAAGATGTGTCGAGTCCCTCTATCGATAATTTGGATCCAGCTTCCTCGGTGGTCAACTACGAGCCACCCCATTTCAACGTTCGGACTCTAGAGGTTGATATCGCGTTTCCGTCTCTAGGAACGACCTCCCAGATTAGTATGCCGGTCCCCAGTACGGGTCCAGTCATAAACAACACCAACCCGAGCGCAGCAACAGAGATTCCGGAGACGAATGAGCTTCAGGTCGAAGTTTTATATGAGACTCCTGTTCAAGGCACACTTCGAGGACAAGAGGTCAGCGTCTCTGATATAATGATCACCGGAATCGATCTCCCTGCCGTCTCAAAATCACTCAAGGAGCCAGGCGTGAAGATCGAAGTGGATTCCATACCCGCGGAGACTGCGACTATTATCCTCGGTGGTCAGTATTCCAGCCTCTTTGGTGCTTCAGTGACCGAATTATCGAGCGCAGGTGGCGAAAATCTTGCAGGGTCTGTTCAGGACGCACTTCAAAAACCAGAGGTCAACACCTCGGAATCAACGAGCACCGGAATCGATCTCCCTATCGTCTCGGAACCGCCCAATGCGCCCAACATGGAAGACGTGGTTGATTCCAAACTCGGACAGAAATCCGATTGTATGACTATTAACCTCGATTGTCAGCACGACAGGCCCTCTGGTGCTTTAGCGACCGAAGTATCAACGTTGAAACGTGCGCGCGTGTCAGCGTTATCGGATGCGAACGAAGAGGCTAACCCTCTTTCGACGGTGAAGGAAGTTCATGAACTGGAGTACAGAGAGAGCCGTAAGGCCGATGCTGTACTTTGGAACCATCTGAGTTCGACATCGAAACCTGCTCTGGAACGGACGTTGTCCGGCTCTATCCACGCACCGTTGGGGTGTCTGCAAGTTTCGCAATCCAACACTGACATCAGTCGGTCCTCGGTCCTCTACGAGACGTCCCCTTTCATGACCCACTCTGTACTGGTGACGACAGCCGAAGAGAGGAAAGACATCAAGAATATGATCACCGAGGCAACATCCAAACGTAAGTTAGGCCTCGCCGCTTCCATTCATGCACCGCAAAGGACATCAAAATCGGAGGTGCAACCATCAGTTTCTGAATCGCGAGACGAATGTAATCGCGATCGTCGCCGAACTCTTACAAACCCAATGACGTCCGAAGCGATGCCCAACTGGGCAGCCATGCCAGACGTGGTGGATGCGTTCCGAATGTTCAAACATGCGTCTGATGGAAAGACGATACGAAGGGTTTCGTCCGTCGCCGAGTCCTCGTGCAGAGGACCAATGCTCGGGGTGGTCGGTCGGAAGGGCATTACAACGAAATCGCAGAGCAATATTTCTGCCACTGCCAACATTCAGAACCGGTGGATGGATGGAAACGGTTTGTTGCTTGTTCGTGACCTCGTCTCGTCGAATCCTGCTGATTTCAATCTGCGAGCTTGGTAGGTATATTGGTGTTTCGATGAATGGGGCTGACAGATAGTGTATTCAGCACGAACCCGCGAACATCGAGGATTCGTGGTATGGATGCAACGCCCGTACAACAAGTTTTATACCCTGGAATGCTTGATGTTTCACCGCGTGCGCTGCAGCATGGAATGATTCCTTGTTCAGGAGGGTTCGACCCAGATCCCAGCTCGATGATGGCAGATTCGATGGGAATTCAACGTCCACAAAGGTGCGTAAGTGAGAGTGATCGATAACCTTGCATTGATCCTGAATCCTCTGACAGCATGCAAGTGTCACGCAACACAGACATACGGATACTCGGCCCGCAACGCTGGACGGCTTACCGGGCGTGAAAGAAGCAGGGATCCTCTAGGGTTTGACCATGACCCACGGCTGTATACATACTGTTTAGATTTGCATTACTGTTTGGTTATTTGTATTTTGCTCTAGCTCAGCGAGCTTATCCGTGTTTTCTGTACTTTGATGTCGCTCTAGAGAGTCGGAAAAGGGACTGGAATTGAGAGCGATCAGAGCTAGACTGGCAATCCCGTCTCGACTGGTCACCAGTCTAGGCTAGAAGGGGGTTGCTATCAAAGGGGTCAAATACCTAATATAGAGTTTTTCAGACTCCGCTTCTACTTATCGTTAGGTGGATTGAGTTCATCGTCCCGCTCGACGTCAAGACCCGTTTCCAGACCTCCCTCGCCGTCCAAATCAACCGTGAGTAGAGTCCACGTTCCCTCTCACGCACTCCCGAAGCACCTATAAGCGATGAAAACGTTCTCGGGTGCTGGATGAGTTGGGTATACACACGGATGCATCTTGCTGATGCTCGTCTCTTTGCAGCCAGAGTCAGTGCGAACCAAGTCTCGCAGTACGTGTTCTTTCCGCATTGGACGTGCTCCCTCTCGTGCTGACATCGATTCCGACTGGCAGCTCTCGACGCAAGAGCATTTGTTTAGCCCAGCATGCTTATTTCCAAGCAGAACAGGCGCATCATTTACGAGAACCTCTTCAAGGGTTCGTCTTGCCCGTCCATTTACGTATAACTTCTGACGCGAAACGAATGGGCTACAGAGGGCGTCCTCGTCGCCAAGAAAGACTTTAATGCACCCAAACATGAGGACCTCGACGTGCCCAACCTCGAGGTCATCAAGGCGATGCAGAGCCTAACCTCGAAAGGACTGGTCAAGACCCAGTTTTCGTGGCAGTGGTACTATTACGTGCTCACCCCCGAGGGCGTGGAGTACCTGCGAGAGTGGTGCGTTCCGTTCTTTTCTTATCCGGGTTTATGCGGTTTTCTAACGTATGTTGCGTAGGCTGCATCTCCCCAACGAGATTGTTCCGGCGACGCACAAGCGTGCGGCGCGTCCGCCGCGCCCGGCGGCTGTTCGTCCCGGCGCTGGCGAGGGTGGTGCCCCACGCCCACCTCGCGGCGACCAGGAAGGCTACCGGAGGAAGGAGGGTGCACCTGGCGACTTCAGGCCAGCCTTTGCTGGTGTTGGTCGGGGTGGACCTTGAAGTGAATGTTGTGCACTCGTCATCACCACAGAGGTTGGACCAATCTCTTGTATTCCACCCCCTTGAAAAACGTTTGTATGAGCATGTCGCATGTTTAGTCTATGCTATATGCTATCGATTTCGTTCCATCTGGAAATGCTAATGGCTGGGACATGCTGAGGACTCTCCCCGTGTACATCACCATTTCCCAAAGTATTCGACGACATTGCGGATCGCTCTCTTGCCTCGTTCTGCTTCGAACGCCTCTTGGCGCGCCTCGATGACCTGTTTCGAAAAAGAGCTAGCGAACCCATGAGCGCCAAACTGGCGGTCGAAAAAGGTTTCGTGCAAACCTGGTTTTACTACACTCCGTGGAACCACTGACAAACACCCTGGCTTGCACAATCACCAACTTATCCAGGATCCCAAACACCCCAGAGTCGCCCAACAGCGTTGCGTTCACGTCGAACCTGCCTTCGACATACGGATATCGGCGCAGCTGCTCCGCGAGGTCCGTCACGGTCCACCCCTCAAGGTCTCCCCCAGGTTGGAACGCCTCAGCGAGCATGCCGATCGCGTCGTCATGTTCGAGCGACAGTGTCTTGAACGTACTCGATTTCCTCATCGGGCCCAAGTCATCCTTGTCGCTCTTGACGCGGACGCCGTCCAGCACGTCGCGATCGTCGACGGGGAACTGCACCACATCCATGAACGAGCTGAGAGGGCGGGGATGGTCCGTCGCGAGCCACACGTGCTGCACGTCCTTGCCCGTGACGTCGTCTTGGAGGAGCGCGTGGAGGGTGCTGATCAGCGAGGCAGCGCACCACGCTAGGTTCTGTACGGGCACGGTTTCCATTCTCCAGTGTACGCCGAGGAACGGGCCGAGATTTTGAGAGAGGCGGTCTGCGAGGTCGTAGAGCGCAGGCGCGTAGTGGAGATTGAAGTTTCCCAGCGCGGATGGGTCGAAGAGGGGGTGGCGGAGGTCGTAGTCGAGGATGAGAACGTGGATGTCTGTGAGAGAGAATAACGAAGCGTTCGTGTATTGAGGTGCATATTCGTATCCTGGTTTCATCATCAAATCGAAATCAAGGTCGGTATCGGTATCGGTACCCAAATTCAGACTACTTGACAAGAGTTGCATGAGACGGGTAGGGGTGCTCGACTCCATCTTGAGCGAGCCTGGGTCGAACGAGATGGAGAGTGCACTCTCTGGCAGGGATGGGCGTAGTCGAGCGAGTTTGGATTCGAGACAAGACAAAACTTTTGGATCGACGTCTGTCCTTTCGACGACAAACGGAACGTCTTCTTGGCCCAGCAAACCGCGACGGTCTTGACGTATAGATTCCATAGATACGACAAAGCTGTTCGGTAACACGGGCCTCTCGTCGACCCACTTCGTAAACTCCTCGAGATCGATGGCTACTCGTGAACCACCGGCAGCATCGTCGTTTCCGCGCACAAACTCATTCGTATCGTAATACGCGTTGAACGGCCACTCGGAACACGCGCTCATCCGGCTTTTGCTTACGTTGGGCAGTACGATCGTTCGATTGAGTCGTTTCGCAAGCATCGAGAGCTGCATAAAGTGTACTCGGGCTTTGGATTCTTGTTCTCCGATCCGGACGGGGAGGAGGAAGCGACATGGGCCGTTACAGTAAGCGGCGTCGAGCGATGATAGCGATGGCTTCGTGAGGTCCAAGTCGTCCTCCTGCGTGCGCTCGTCGGGTTCTTCCGTGAGATCTAAGGTGTCGCCGTGATGTTCGTCTGGAACGCGAGTGACCAGACTCGGAGGCGGCCATGCGAAGTTGGATATCGTGCGGCCTGCTTTACTCGAAGGCGCAGTCGATTCCTCTCCCGAAGACGAAACTGGCCTGTCTTGCCAGTAGGCGACCGCAGGCGGATACCGCATTGACCTACTACCCGACGGCGATGCTGCCATCACGGTCCGGGCCCTGGTCAAGTTCGGTTTCGGCATGGGCGCGAACGAAGATTGCTCCAGCTCCCATAGAACAAAGTAGAGCACCATAGTAACCACGATGAGCATTACGAGCATCGCGCCGCGTAGGGTGTCTGGTGGGGCCGCATGAGGATGCCGAGCATAGTGATTTGAGCTAGCGGTACTAGTGGTTCTGGCTTCGCCGGGGACGAAGTTGAAATGGACATCGTCGGTGTCGGGGAGCTGGTTGGTCCGAGAAGACAATGGTTGTCTGAACCGTTTCACCCGTCTCGTCGGGTTATGCATAGTGAGAGTTCTGTGCAAGGCCGATGTTCAGGTTCATCCTCTTTGACCTGCCACCACCATCGTCATCCAAGTGACCTCCTTCGAGTCTCATTCCAAGATAACTTGAACCTCTTTTCGAACAAGCACATGGTCAACGCATGTTAGGTCAAGTCGGAAATTACGCTTGGTTTGGTCGCCAATACCCATGGACTGCACTGCCAACGATCTCAACCGCCATTCCCTTCAGGCTTTCCCGGTGGAGATCATTCGCGAAATTCTACTCTTGCCGAACACTTAAGACATCATCCTTTTGCAAAGAGTACAGTCCCTCTTTCCTTGACGGCGACTTGTACCTTCGGTCCTTGCTAGTCTCTTACATGCATAGGTTTCTAAACAGTTCCGTGCTATCATCAATGATCGGACTTTTTGGACCACTCTTTACTATACCAACTCCCGCTCCCCTCGACCTCCCGGACCATTCTCTTGGCAGTCGACCGAGTTCCTCCAACCTACCTTTGTTCGTTCGGCGCGATTGGCACAGCAGTAGACATCACAACCCATGAACGCCTTCTCTAAGGGGTCACTGAAATTCCCAAGGCCCCAAGGATGCTGCAAGTTACTCTGCGGAAGATGGTTGAACGTCCAGCAATGGGACCAGTTTGTGGTGCGCGATATCGATACGCGTTCTAAGCGAGTACTACACGAGCCGAATTACTGTACGTTAACGGATGCTTGTTATTTGGCGTTGACCCAGGGATCCCTCTTGTATATGGGAGTCTACCATCCAGGACGCGGAACATTGTATGTACTACTACTAAACTTCTCAAAGCACACCTTGTAACTCACAGGTTTCACTCATAGAAAGCCGTATGAGTTTCGTTCCAATGAAAATTCAGGGCACTTATCTGGTCCCATTACCTTCGATATTCCATATCCTTTGCTTGGCACATGGTATTCAACCCACGGAATCACACCTTTTACAGGCTTCTAAAGCTCACTCGCAAATCCGAACCGGTATGCTGGTGTCACTTCTCTAGTAGGAAAAGACTTATTTTGTTAGTAGCTAGCAGCTTGCGGTTACGAGGGAATCGCGCTTTCGACCACATACATCCTTGTAATCCATGCCGTTAAGGAATCTTCCGTCGAGAAGCTGCTAGCACAGGCATACACTCCCCCAGACGAAAAGGAATCCCGCCAACTTCGTCCTCGCCCCCACATCAGGCGATTGCTGTGTATAATTGGCCCTGCGTGGATTATAGACCCGGGTGGCGCTAGTGGACTCTCCTCCGAGATTCGGTCATCTGATCCCACCACTGCGTCGACCCACCTGAAGCTTTATACCTCTCCGCACGATTTTGATTCCGAACGGCGATTCGATTGCGCTGACTTCATGTTACCGGCGAGCTCCACCGAGAACAAATACTCTGCCCATGTCGATGGAGGTCGATGGGGACGCATTTCTTGTTTGACCTTTTCCCGAACGGAAGTATGATTGGAGCATCTCCCGAGGGTCTCGCTCAAGGGGTGTATATCATCAGCACTGGTAATAGGGAACTCCTCAATAGCAAATTTAGTATCGACGGGACGGGTGAACGGTGCGTGGGGGTCTTTGGTAGTCCACATCTCCCTTGGCGCCGTGCCAATTTGCGCAAATCGTCGCAGTTATTTGATATACGAGGGGGAGAGTGCTATGTACCACATTCAGCGGTTTCGCCTACTCTGACTTGGTCGTGCGTGTAGTAGACTTTGAATAAATCACTTACCCTGTTGTATAATATTATTCACGCTCGGTACACATCAGACTTCGTACATGGAGTCACATTAATATTGAGTGCCGACTGACAGGTGAAGGACGCTAAATCGAGATACTACTCGCCAACGGCGTTGTCATCCATAACTTGCGTCTGCGTCAGGCGAATCTCCGGATTGTTCAACTCTAACGCTGCCCGCAGATCTCCAGACGCTTCCAATCGTAGCTTTCCAGAGCCGAAAGCGACCGTCGTTGCCAGCTGACGAGAGAACAGTACTGAGGTGCACATCAGTGACCTGGCAAGGTAACCTCGACGTAACGATCATACCCCGTTGCATTCAATTCTACCCGGTCAACCGCCGACCTGCAAAGAGTGGTTAGCAGGTACGCCGAAATGAACGAGTTGGACAAACTTGTGGTGATCAAAGTCTGCAGCGATCGTGCGCGTCCGTCTAGGCTCTCCCTCTCCCTCAGGATCATCGTTGGTTTCACTCTCGAAGTTCTCACATGGCCATCTCTTCCTCTGGCTGCGAGGAGATGATATGATCACCCACAGGATGGCGCCCACGCAACAGGGGTGATTGCATATGGTGTTGGTGCTTCCCCATCACCAGACGGCCCCGTTCCTAAGTTAGTGTCTGAGGGCTTTTGAGAGCCAGAGGGAGTTGGATCGAGGGTAGACGCGAGGGTGATACTTGTATTATCTGCGGAAGTCCAGTTCGATGTGTTTCAGGCTAAGACGCGATTGCGTAGAAGCAACGTACTTTGACAGTGCACGAGATGCCATAGCCGGCAGCGAGGACCTCATCCCAGTACCTCTCTCTACACCATGATAAACACCATCCACCGTCGGCTTCTCGGTTACCAAAAGCAGGTCTCTGATGCGGTGGAGCTTGTGATTGTCGCGATGCCTGGGCAACCACAGATGCAGATGCACCCTCGAGTATTGCATTTATTTGGGTGGGGGTTGCAAATGTGACAGAGAGGGAGTGAGAAGACATTAATATATCCGAGGATGGTTGTCATATAAGACAGTTTCCTCTACAAGGTTGAGACACGGAAACAACGTACGGGTACCAACTTCAATCCAAAATGGTGGGGTGCGAATTCCACTGCCACGCGCATCAAGCAGGATAGCTCCTTCTACCCATCTTGACGAGCTACCACCAGAAACCATCAGCAAACCAGCTTTTGTCTGGCCAGAGCTGGACAGAAACACAGCTCCCCTAGTAAGGTACCCAACTGGCTATGTCTGGCCAGCTCACCCCAGACTGTCCCCAGCATGTCCCAGACCCTCCCAGATCATCCAAAAGTGTAGCAAAGGTATATCAAAGCAAATTAAAAGTATACAATTAAAACTTAATTGTAATCCTTTTGTTAATTAGTTAGTACATTTCTAATCCTGATTCTAATGCTGCACTGGTTAGTATAGTTGGAACCCAACCATAACACTAACTGTAGGGTACTGTGCTTAACAATATAAATTGAACAACATACAATACTTCCAAAGTCTTATAGCCATAACTATTAGTATTAACCATAAGTTGTATATAACCCATTGTGTACTAATTGCACTTCAAATTAACAAGTCCCACTATTATAAAGGGGGGATAAAGGAGTTATGGAAGGTAAGGGGGAATGATGGCAATAGGAGGAGAATGAAAGTGGTGAAAGTGATAATGAAGTATGAGGATAATAAAGGAGAATAGAAAAGGAGAACCTTTATTTCCACCTCTTTCCATCATCTTTTCCATCATCTCCCTTATCTTCACCTTCCCATCCTCTTCCATTATTACTTTTTTTTCTTTCACTCTTTTTCTATTTTCAACATTCCCCTTAATGTTCCATGACTTTTTTATCCTCCTTTATAATAGTGGGACTTGTTAATTTGAAGTGCAATTAGTACACAATGGGTTATATACAACTTATAGTTAATATTAATAGCTATGGCTACAAGACTTTGGAAGTATTGTATGTTGTTCAATTTATATTGTTAAGCACAGTATCCTACAGTTAGTGTTATGGTTGGGTCCCAACTATACTAACCAGTGTAGCATTAGGATTAGGATTAGAAATGTACTAACTAACTAACAAAAGGATTACAATTAAGTTCTAATTGTATACTTTTGATTTGCTTTGATATATCTTTGTTACACTTTTGGATGATCTGGGAGGGTCTGGGACATGCTGGGGACAGTCTGGGGTGAGCTGGCCAGACATAGCCAGTTGGGTACCTTACTAGGAGAGCTGTGTTTCTGTCCAGCTCTGGCCAGACAAAAGCTGGTTTGCTGATGACTGCTGCATATGCATGCATGGGTCCGTTGGTTTGGACATCCTCGCTGGCTGCAAAGGAAGTGCGATCGAATGAAGGGGTGGAATAGGAGGGATGATGTCATGACGTGGTGAGTTGTTCCCACGATACTTGGCCAATGTCCACCACCACCACCCAGCCATTGCTTCTGTTATGGTTGTACCACTGGTCTCCCATGTTTCGTCCTGACGTCATACAAATCCACCTGGCACCCCATCTACTTGTCTACAAATGCAAGGTGGAGATTCTGGAGTTAACAAGAAGTATCATCCTGCCAACCCAGGTTCACCTCTACTCAATTCCTGAAAACCTTGTGGATCTTGACAACCTTCATGCCACTCTTGGCGTGCTATCTTTTTCCAGCTTTGGCCCACCACTGCCCATTCATAGACCCATTGAAAATTTTGTTGGACCAACCCCCAAGCCTGATTAGCTTCACCTTATTCTGGTTGACCAAGGTGTGCATCCATTTGCTTTGATCTGGGCAACATTGACTGTTTCTTGATAGAAATCCCTTTGCTTGTTATTGGCTAGATTCATGGGACAAACCCTAAGAATACATTTAGCCTTGAAATGCCCAGGAATGAACTGGTGGCAGAACTTTTATTCAAAATCAAGTTAAAAATTGCCTCAGATCAACCTGTTGGTCCTGACTTGACCTTTTACAAGTCTCCCTTCAGCCCTTCTACTGGGCTCAGCAACACAAAAGGTCAGCCACTGTTGAACTTATATCTGTTGCTGGGCAAGGTGTTTAGTGATACTTCATTTTCCATGTTACCCTGTGTCATCATAAGGATTTATCATGGTGAGGGTCTTGACATTCAACTTGATTTTTCTTCATAGTATCACAGAATGCAAACATTACCTTTCTTGGGATGTTGTTGAAAGAGCTACCAAACAGCAAAGGACTCTTTCCCCATCAGTGATGACAGTTTTGATCTATTATAGTGACCAAGAGAAGTCAAACCTTTGCTTCTTTGATTACCACACTCATTTGGTCAGCTTTGAAGAGCTTCCAGAAGAAGATCTCCCCCTTATTGAAGTGCTTTATGAAGGCTTCAGCCAATTCCTTGATATTTGGTGTACTGGTTATAAGCAGGTTGATGTGACTTAAAGCATGGAAGGAAGGGTTGACAACTTTGCAAATTCTATGTGCCAAACTTTTCATAATGAGGCTGCATGACATGACATATGTGTTACAATACTTTTTCTCTTCCATACCTTCTTCCTCATTTGTATAACACACCAAGTATATCATGATCTTTTCCCTTATCACAAGGAGGAGAGTGATTACTTACTTACATTCAGTTCTCAGTTGTCTCCTACACTCTTCTCTCTCTAGCACCTTGCTTTCCTAACAGGACTGTTTTCTCCCCTGACTACTTCTGTTACAGTAGTCATGTGTTCCCACTTTTCCACATAGTTCTACTAGGTTCTTCTTATGTAACCTGTAGTACTTAAATACCTGCTCAGCCTGTACCTTTTCTCTATTCTTGTTCTATGCAATCACAGTGTCAGTCTTGCAATCCTTGACTCATCTGGTTGAGACCTTGTTCTTAGTTTCCTTGTTCTTCCAAACCTAAGACTTCCCTGAGGATGTTGTGTCTCTTTGTGAGTACCTCCCTCAGAGTAAGTAAACCCTTGACCCTGGTGCAAGTCTGTTGACTCGCATAACAAAAGAACAAGAATATCCTTCTGTTCCTCCTATCCAGGAGTAGGACCACCCCAGTCCACCCAAGATTTTCCCTTGATGCCCCAGAGGAGTTTACTGAGCCTTTGAGGATCTGGAAGAAACTGGAACACCCCAGAACACCCAGAATTCCCTAGACCTAGCAACCACCTCCCAGAGACAATCCCCTGTCGAACCCAGTCATTCCCCAGAACTACCCACACCCCTGTCCCCTGGTAAATGAGTAACTGCAGGAAAACCCTTCCTCAACCCAGCACTCCAACTGTTGCCTAGGAAACACTCCCCCCAGCATTCTCAATACTCTCAACCAGTTCATCCAGTGCTTTAACAAACCTCTCCTTGTTCTCAATTGTCCCTGCTACACCCTCTGCCCCTGCCCCATCAGCACCACCTGCTCCCTCTGGTCCTACCATCCCTCCTGCCCCAGTAAATCCATCAATCCTACCTCCCCTTCCTCCACCACCCCCAGCCCCAGTCAACCCTCCAGCTCCCCCTGTCAACCCAATGTCTACCACCACCAGAACTACTGAACTAAAAGTGGCACTCCCTACTGACTTCTCAGGAGACCTAGAGGATGCCATCCAATGGATGAAAGCGATGAAAGCCTACTTTGCCATCAACTCCTCCATTTACACTGATGACAATGAAAAAATCATGACTACCCTCAACAAAATGAGCAAGGGATGAGGATCTCAATTCGTGGAGATGTGGTATGACAAGATGACTGATACTGCCATCCCTGTCATGGAAAAGACCTTCAACAAGTTTGCTGAGAACTTTGTGTCCACCCTCTACCCTTATGACCTGGCTGAGATGTCCAGGAACAAGCTATACAAGCTTAGACAATGAAAGGAGGAAAGGAAGACTGAGAATGGCAGGAAATTCATTGACGATGGCTTTCAGACTTACATCATGAAGTTCCAGACCCTCGCTGCCAAAGCCCAAATGGGTGATACTAAGGAAACTATAGCACACTTTGCTATGGGACTAGACCCCCAGATCTCCACCATGATCCTTTCCATGTCGACCCCCCCCACTAAAATTCTGGACTGGATTAACAAGGCTTGAGATTTCCACACCCAGAAAATGCGTATCCTTTGTTATGTGAGTTGACAGACTTGCGTCAAGGTCAAGGGTTTATTTACTCTGAGGGAGGTACTCATGAAGAGATGCAACATCCTCAAAGAAGTCTCAGGGTGAAGGGAATCAGATAGTAAGAAACTAGGTCACAACCAGACAAGTTGTGGATTACAAGACTGACACTGTAA
Organism: Xanthoconium purpureum; assembly: GCA_038090075.1. Classification (NCBI taxonomy): domain Eukaryota; kingdom Fungi; phylum Basidiomycota; class Agaricomycetes; order Boletales; family Boletaceae; genus Xanthoconium; species Xanthoconium purpureum. The sequence continues at coordinate 6,592 of JBBPMA010000191.1, read as the reverse complement.
TTGTGCAGAACAAGAATGAGGAGAAAGTACAGGCTGAATGGTATATAAGTACTACAGATTACATAAGTGGAATGCCATAGAACTGAGTGGAATAGAGGGAATACGTGACTACTGTGAGAGAGGTAGTCAGAGGAGTAGACAGTCCTGTCAGAGAGATGTGAGATCAAAGGGGAAGAAGGATTGGAGAAGTATGGATGTCAAAGGTAAGTAAGTAGTCAGTCTCCTTCTCATGATAAGGAAAGAGGTCATAGTACACTCAGTGCATCATGCGGATGAGAAAGAAGGTATGATAGAGAAAAAGTATTGTAACATTACCCCCTTTGTATACTCGAGCTCCAGGCTCAAGATATCTAAACCTTCTACTTGTTGTCCACCAGGGTGTTGAGGTTGTCATCATCCGAGTAAGATCCTCCATAAGTGCTGCAAGATTCTGGTTGGGTAAGTGGATTGATTGGGCAGTTATTGACCACATGTGCCAGGGTATTACATCTTCCGCAGATTTGAAAATTGCAGACATCGTTGGAATGCCTCCATTGAAGACAAAGGTCACATTGGGTCTCCAAACAATGATGTGCCACATGACCTGGAGCTGACTCCTTGCAGGAAGGGCAGGTATACAAGGGGCAGGAGAGTCCAAAGTGACCATGATTTGAACAAACATAGCAGTGCATGTTGGAAGAGGCAGGGCAGGAGGATTGGACCAAGATTTGGGAGGCGGAAGAAGTAATCCACTGTCCATCAGTGACCTGGATGTGGATGACATTGTTGTTTTCTATTGTTGAGGGCACAGGAGAGGTGGGACATGAGGAGATTCAAAGGGCCAGGGGAATGGGGGTGGGGGAGTTGGGGTCCTATTGGTCACTCCTAGTCTGATCGCGGTAGTGTCGTTGCTCTGCTCAGGTGAGGGAGATATAGATTTGTCGGAAGGCAGGGTAGAGGACTTTGCTGGGGAGCTCCTCCAGGTAGCAGTGGAAGGAGTGGGTGTGGAGCAATTCAAGAACTGGTCCAGGTAAGAAGGAGAGGGTGGTGTGGAGTGGAAGTCCAAAGTTCTGAGGTAGATTGTCTGGGTGGGCTCTGAAGTGCTGGATTTGGGCGAGTGTGATGTAGTGAAGAAGTTGGACAAGGAGTTGACAGGTGATGTCTGCTTGGTAACTGGGCAGGCTTTCGATGGTGAGGAGGATGGTGGGGGAGGCAATGACGAGGACAAAGAGAGCATGGATCCGTGATGTTGGGAGGAGGGAAATTCTGATAGGTTGAGAGCAGGGCAGGGGTGAGTGGGGAGGTTCATAAGAGGGGGAGGTCAGGAGGTAGGGCATATGTAAGACAGGAGGTAAGGAAGGTGGGTTCTTTTTTGACACCTGTGTCGAAAGGAGTGGTCTATGTAGAGGATAAGGCTGAAGTTATAGAGGAAAAAAAGAAGGCAAAGGGCAAGTGTGATTCCAAACCAGATAAATGGGATGTCACCAGGTTGCATGTGCAGGGGGGTACTCACTAGGAGACGCCTTGTCCTACGGTGCTAATAATGGATGGGACAGCTGGTTTCTTTGCAGAAGCAAGAGTGAGTTTTGGCGTGGTCAAGGGGGAGATTGTGTCATTGAAGGAAGGTAAGCTGGTACATGGTAAGTCCCAGAAACCAGGGGATATCAGCAGGTCTGATGGGGGTGGAAAAGTTGTTGTGCTGAGGGATGAAAGGCATGTTGTCGTCTTTAAATTCCAGAGCTGGTGGGCCTTTTTGTATGTTGTGAGAATGTCCAATGTGTGTTGGAGGTTAGACTTGGGTTCCCAGGTGTTCTCCAATGAAGGGTATCCTTTCCACATGGTCAGGAACCTCCATCATCCCACGGAGCCCCGATGTGAAACAATCTGTTCCACTTCATATTCTTCCTTGGAGGCAATCAGATCAGGCAGAGGTTTTGAGAAGTTTGGTCCATGTGCTTTGGTTTCTTTGTATGGGGATAGTAGGAAGGCATGGAAAACGTCGTGGATTTTCCAAGTTGAAGGAAGCCTGAGTTGATAAGAGAGCGGTCCCAATACCTGAGAGATCTCAAATGGGCCTTGTCTTTTGGGTGCTAGTTTCTTGGAGAGGTGGTTGAAACAAAGATTGGAAGCTTCCAGCCACACCTTATGTCTGACTTTCCATGGGGTGAAGTTTCGGAAGTTTTGTTCCTTCATGATCCGGCAAGCTGTTTCATGTGCTGCTAATGCCTCCTTTTGTGCTTCTTCCAGAGCAGATAGTCAGGTTTCTAGGGCAGGGATGAATGTCTTTCCCAAAGGGGGATATGCCTGTGATTCATATCCATAGAGGAGGGAGAAGGGTGAAACCTTGGTTGAGCTGTGTGGGACCGAATTGTGATGAAACTCAGCTGTAGGGAGGAAGTCCAACCATTTCTGCAGGTTATTGGTGCAGAAGATGCAAAGGTATGTCTCGACTTCCTGGTTGACACATTCAGTCTGTCTGTTTGTCTGCAGATGGTATGCAGTGGATAGTTTGATGTCATAGTGGAGAAGTTGAGCAAGCTCTCTAGCAAAGGCCGATGCAAATTGTGGACCTCAATCAGAGATCAGGGAGTCATGAAGTCTGAACTGTTTGAAAACATATGAGATGAAAAGCCAGGCGACTCCAGCAGCATCAATTGTTTTGGAGCAAGGTATGAGAATTACCCCCTTCGTAAGGCTGTGGTCGACCATGACCATTAATGAGTCATGTCCATTGGAGGGGGGAAGATCAGTGATGAGGTCGACAGAGAGTTGTTTGAAGGGGAGGTTACAGGACAAGGGGATGGGCATTAGTGGGGGGCAGGTGGGATGGTGGTTGATTTTGTTTTGTTGACAAGTCGTGCAGCCAGATATGAATGTATTGATGAAGGAAGAGAGGCCAGGCCATCAAAAGTCACATTCCAGTAGTGCTTTAGTGCGGAAGCATCCCACATGGCCAGTGGTGGGGGACTCGTGTATAGACTGTAGGATGGCCTGTCATTCATGTGGGGGGATGTACATGTGGTTCTTAAAGTAGAGGTGTCTGTTGGTCATGTGCCAATCATCTTTGGAGGAGCGAGGAAGCAAGGGTGATCCTTGTTGGAGGTTCTCAAGGGCTTGGAGGACTAGGGGGTCTGACTGGGAGGAAGGTCTGATTTTTCTGGCCAGGGCGAGGTCCAATGCACTGATGATCACTGGTTCTGGACAGATAGATGCATCCATATTGTCCTGGGTGGTATCAATGTGATTATGTCAAGAGAGTGCGTCTGCTAGGCCCATCTGTGTTCCTGGGGCAACCTGCCATTGCAGATCAAAGTCCTGTAGGAACAGGGACCATCTGGCCTGTTGTCTGGATAGTTTTCATGGATCTTTGATGTATGAGAGGTTTTTATGGTCAGTAATAATAGTAACAGGGTGAAGAGTTCCTTGTAGATATTGTTGCCATTCCTCTAGAGCTAGGATAACCACTAGAAATTCATGGTCATAGATGTCGTAATTTTGTTGAGCAGAGGTGAATGTGGTGGAGTAGTAGGTGCAGGGGTGGAGGTCAGAGTTTTTGTCAGATTGCATGAGTACTGCACCTGCAGCCAACAGGGAGGCATCCATCATGATGGTAAAAGGGTGAGTGATGTCAGGGATTTGTAGAACTGGGGCAGAGGAAAAGATCTTTTTGAGTCGTTCAAAGGTGTTTTGTTGTGATTGTGTCCAGTTCCAGGATTCCCCCTTCTGGGTGAGTTGATTTAGGGGGGCAACAATGTTGGAGAAGTCTGGAATGAATTTCCTGTAGAAGTTGGCGAATCCCATGAACAATCAAACTCCTTTGACCAAGGTAGGTGGTTTCCATTTCTCTATGGCTTTGAGTTTCTTTCCATCCATCTCAATTTTACCTTGTCTGATGATCATTCCCAGAAATTCCATGTGAGGGGCATTGAAGGTGCATTTGGAAAGTTTGATCGATGGTCTGTGCTCCCTGAGTCATTGAAGTACTCGCCTTGTACGTTTGTGGTGAAGGGTAATGTCGTCCTTGGTGTGAATGCCCAGATCATCCATGTAAACCTTTAGCCATTTCTCCCGGATCATATCTGTGAAGATGTGATTTATGAATGCTTGGAACGTAGGTGGGGCATTACAGAATCTGAAGAATACGACAGTTGGTTCAAATAGACCCAAGGGAGTGATGAACACAGCCTTCCATTGGTCCTCCTTTTGGATATGAACGTTGTTATATCCCCATCATATGTCAAATTTGGTAAACAAGGTGGTAAATTTCATATTGTCAATGAGCTCAGGGATGAGAGGGAGAGGCTAGGCATTCTGGATAGTATGGAAGTTCAAATAGTGATAGTCTTGACAGGGATGAAGGGTTCCATCCTTCTTAGGCACAAAGAAGAAGGGGGACGCTTGGGGTGATTTCGAGGGCACTATTCTTCCTGTTCGAAGATGTTCCTTGACAAACTCTTTACAGGTCTCCATTTCCACTGGGTTCAGGGAGTATACTTTCACTATTTTGGGGGTAAAATCTGGGTGAAGTTCAATGGTGTGGTCATAGGAGTGATGTGGGGGAAGTTGGTCATGTGTCTTCTCGGAGAATACATCTGTGAAGTCTCGACACCATTCAGGGATAAGGGGTTCCTTTGTTCTGGTGGTTTGTGCAATCTGGGTGGAAATAGTGATTCTTCTGATGGTTTCTCCTTTTAGCCAGGCTTCTCGTTTGCTTAGTCGTCTGGAGATCTTTCAGTCCACATCAAGACCAAGCCATTGGAGAAGGTACTGCTGTGGAATGTAGTCCGTCGATGAGGGGTGTGGGGACCCAGGGATGGAGATGGTGTTGGCAATCCAGTCAATTTTAGGGTTCCATTTGTGCAGCCAAGGCATCCCTAGTATGACTTGTCTTTGTCCCAGACTTAGGACCATCAGGTCTATGGTTTCTTTGGATTGGGGGAATAGGATGTCAGTGTGTGCTTTCCAGCAAATCATCCCTTTGGCATTGGTCGTTCCATCCACATTGTAGGCAAGGATAGGTTTTGGAAGACATTTCAGGGGGAAGTTCGCCCTAGTTAAAAGGCCAACATCAATGAAATTTCTGGTTGCTCCACAGTCGATGATTGCTGTGGTTTCGACAATTTGTGTCCCAGTAGCCAGTTTGATGGGAAGACGAATGGTTTGTTCATTGGGCAAAGCTACTAATACATGGGCTAGGTCATGGGAAGAAGACGTTGATGCAACTTCCTGTTTCAAAAATCCTCTTCAGAGGAGATGGTATCAAAGGTGGTGGCGATGGCCACATCCTCTCTTGGTTCCTCATAGCAGAGCTTCAAGGTCTGAAGAATTTCTTCTTCACTTCTTCCCAGGGTTTTCAAGGTTTGGACGTAAGCATCCATGGGGGTGGTGGGGGTGATGGCAGTGACAGTGGGGGTGGGAGTATCCATGGAGCAAATTTGTTGGGAGTGATGGCTGGGTGGTTGAGGTTGGTTCTGGGAGGATCCCTTATAGGTGTGGCAGTGATCCGCATTGTGTCCTTTTTTGCGACATTTGAAGCAAAGGCCTTCCTAAATGCATCGAGCATGTTCTGGGAGGGTGAGCTTCTTGAGACATATGAAATCCACATCCATGGCATCAGGATCTTGGACAGAGTGTGAGGAAGACGAAGATGAATGATCCGGGTCATGCCCCCCTTGAAGGGCAAGGATATGCATCTTTTGGGTGTGGAAGTCTCAAGCTTTGTCAATCCATTCCTGGATTTTAGTGGGGGGTGTCAACATGGAGAGGATCATGGTGGAGATCTGGGGATCTAGTCCTGTAGCAAAGCATGCTATGGTTTCCTTAGTATCACCCATTTGGGCTTTGGCAGTGAGGGTCTGGAATCTTGTGATGTAAGTCTGGAAGCCATTGTCAATGAATTTTCTGCCATCCTTGGTTTTTCTTTCCTCCTTTCGTTGTCTAAGCCTATATAGTTCATTTCCGGATGTCTCCACCAGGTCATAAGGGTAGAGGGTGGATGCAAAATTTTCTGCAAGCTTGTTGAAGGTCTTTTCTGTCACAGGGATGGCAGTATCAGTCATCTTGTCATACCACATCTCAGCAAACTGAGCTCCTCGTCCCTTGCTCATTTTGTTGAGGGTGGTCATGATTTTTTCATTGTCATCAGTGTAGATGGAGGAGTTGATGGTGAAGTAGGCTTTCATCACCTTCATCCATTGGATGGCATCTTCTGGGTCTCCTGAAAAGTCGGTAGGGAGTGCTGCTTTTAGTTCAGTAGTCCTGGTGGTGGTAGACATTGGGTTGATAGGGGGGGCAGGAGGGTTGACTGCAGCTGGGGGTGGTGGAGGAAGGGGAGGTAAGGTTGATGGATTCACAGGGGCAGGAGGGATGGTAGGGCCAGAGGGAGCAGGTGGTGCTGATGGGGCAGGGGCAGGAGGTGCAGCAGGGACAATTGAGAACGAGGAGAGGTTTGTCAGGGTGCCAGATGAACTGGTTGAGGGTATTGAGAATGCTGGGGGAGAGCATTCCCTAGGTGACGGTTGGAGTGCTGGGTTGAGGAAGGGTTTTCCTACTGTCACTTGTTTTCCAGGAGATGGGGGTGCAGGTAGTTCAGGAGAATGACTAGGTTCATCAG